>LT855426.1:1257517-1293571 GCA_900184765.1 Hymenoscyphus fraxineus | reverse complement strand
ATAATATCTTAAAGAATATAATAATATCTTTCTATATATAACTTATAATATTAAGTTCTATTATACTTTATTAAGTTTAAATATCTTATTATTAAAATATATTCTTATCTAAATATTCTTAGTATAATAAAGAGATAAAGATTAATACTAAGAAACCTATAAATTCTATAAATACTATATATTTAGGTTTAAAAAAATTCCCTTTAAAATATTAATTATTAGGTTAATATTAAAGGATAAATAATCTTTTATTAATATATTCTTTTAACTTTACTTTACTTATTTAAGGTCTTAAAGTTAAAGTAATAAGCGAACTAGTATAATTAAAGTTAAAGTACCTAGTAAAGCAAGTACTAAGTAAAGCTACTACTAAAGTAACAAGTAAGGTAACTACTAAGAAATATTTATTAAGTCTATTATATAAACGAAAAGTATTATTACTTTACTTATCTATATATAAAACTATTTATATTTAAGTAACGCCGGATAGTTATAGGCCTAACGTTTAAACTAAGACGTCTACTAATTACTTTAAAGGACAATCCCTATATAGATAATTCCCTAGAGTTTATAACCCTAGTTAACTTAGTACGATCTAATAGAGATAATAACCCTCTCTTTCGTCTAGGTTTTTGTATTCTTAATAAATAATTAGATCTATTTACCTGTTAGTATAATAGACTAATATATCTAGCTCGTCCTGCCTAGTATATAGTATATTAGGTATTACTAGGATAATACTCTTAAAAACTTGTCTATCTTACTATTTAGTAAATATAGTTAGCTAGATTCTAAACAATACTTAATAAATAGTAATAATCTTTATTTATAAAATCTTTATTTACTAAATTATCTCGAGTATAGCTTAGAATAGGAGTAATAACCGAACTTTCTTATAAAGTTCTAGGTAATTCTTTAGGCGACGTTTTAAATAAGCTTCTAGACGGCGTTCTAGGCGGGCTTCTACCTAGGCTTCTACCTATTAGATTTCTATATAGTAGATTAAAGTCCGGACTTCTAAATAAATTAGAGAAAGGTATAAAGTTATAAAGGAAAGGTATAGATTTGTAAAGAAAAGGTATAGATTTATAAGAATTAGATAATTCTAATATTAAACTCCTTAAGTAGATATTTAAGTAAAAATAGAGGATTCTTTTTAGAGATTATATAGAAAGTATATCTTAAGATATAGTATAATCTATATAATTCTTTATAAGTTAAGTTAGGTAGTTAGTTATTACTAGTACTTTAACTACTAGAATAGTATCTTCTTAATAAGAAGTATTATTTGTTTTAGATATATCTACTTATATTAGAAGAGTTTTATAGAATTAAGGAATAGTATATATAAGTTTTAATAGTTATTCTAACTCGCTTAGTTAAATAACAAGTTATTAAATATAATTCTAACCTTATAACTATTTAATATTTAGTTATAGCTAGAGTTACTATAGTTATCTTTATAAAAGAAGTAAAAGTTATTTTAAATTTATAATAAATAGTTAATATTTATTAGGTAAAATTAATATTAATAACTAATATTTTAAATAGTTTAAATATAATAAAAATTAGGTCTTAAGCCTATATTTATTAAAATAAATTCGGAGTTATTAAATACTAAAAGTATTCTTTTAAGGATACTATATAGTAAAAATATACTTAAGGATACTATATAGTAAAAATATACTCTTTTAAGGATACTTAGGGTATTTTGTTTAAAGTATACTTAATACTATTATAAATTCTATATAAAGTATACTTAATAATATTTATAAAGTTTAGATAAGAAGTTATATTCGTTTAACGATTAGTAATAAAGTATAATTATATAGGTTAAAAGTTCTAGTAGCTTTTAAATTATTAATATAGGTAAATAGTAATATATTAAAGCGTTAAATACGTTAGTTCTTAGATATTTATAAATAACTAATTTTATATTTTCTTATTTAATAAAATATATAAAATATATCCTAGATATCTAATAGATCCTAAGTTAGCTTTTTCTTTTCTAACTAATAATAGAGAAATTATATATTCTACCTATTACTCTTAATAATATAAGGATTTCGCTTCTTTTAGTTTTATTATTAATCGACTTACTAGATAGGTAGATATACCTATTAAATAATATATTCGCTTCTATTATAAAGAACTTTAACCTAACTAAGAATAATAGTACGATTTTATTTGCTTAGTTAAATCTCTTATTTATCTCTATTATACTAAATAGATAATTATTAGACCTAGAAGTTAATCTTTATATATTAGTTTATATTATACTTAATTACCTATCTAATAGCTAAAGTAGGGAGAATATCTATTAGAGGTAAATAACGAATTTATTAAAGTATAAGTACTTAGACTATTCCTAGGAATAGCGTAGTTTTCTAAGACTTAGCCTATTAAATATATAGCTTTTATCTATATTAAAAATAAGAATAAAGTATTTATAAAAAAGTTTATATATAAATATATTATTCTTAAACTCTAGATATAAATTAAAACGTAAAAAGATTTAGAATTTAGGAATTTATTATTTAATAACTTATTATCTATCTATTTTATAGAACTAGTATTAAGTTCTAAGAATAAATCTAAATAAGGGGAAAAGGTTAATATTAAATTAATTAAAAAGAGTTATAGCTATAAGGGTTATAGTTATAAGGGTTATAGTAATAAGGACGTTATAGAAGTCTATAATTCTAATATAAAGAAGAGAATATAGGAGGCTAAAGAGGTAATACTCTCTTTTAAAATAAAGAAAATAGGTATATAACCTACCTTATATTTAGAACTTGTTTAAGAACTAATAAATATTAAAAGTAAGTAGTAATAATAAAGTAGAACGCTTAACTCTAATAGCTAGGGGAAAGCTTATAAGAGAGTCTATCTTACTTAGAGATAAGTCTATTATAGTAGACTACTACTTAAGGAATACCTTAGGATACCTTTCTAATAGTAAGTATACTTCTTATATAAGTCTAGAGTAAACTTAACTCTTAAATAAAGGACTTTAAAATAAAGGAAAACCTAGTAATCAAATACGTTCTAAGCCTTCGAATTATAAACCTAGTAATAGGGTTACCTAAGAGAATAATTCCTTTTAAATTCGTACTACTCGTATATAAAGTCGAGCGCTCGTATAAGGGCGAAAGCTTATATAGGGTTAGCTTATATAGAATCTAGTAAATAGGTTAATTATTTATAGTTTTATATATAGTTATATTACGNNATATTAACTACTTATACCTTTAAAGTTCTTCTTTATTAAAAGAAAGCGGCTTACTTATTAAAATCTCTAAGTAAGTATACTAAGATAACTTATAATACTTAAAGCCTTAAGATAACCGAACCTCTAGAGGTAATTAAACCTTTAAAGGTAACCGAACCTCTAACCGAACCTCTAACTAAACCTCTAACCAAACCTCTAACCGAACCTTTAACTAAACCTCTAACCGAACCTCTATTCTCTCTAATAATAACTATATAAGAGTAGGGTAAGGAAGATATACCTAATAGTAATAACTTCTAGCGAAGTACCTATATATATATAGTATTCGATATAATTAAAATAGACTTAGGTTAAAATACCTTAAAAAGCTTACTAGAGTATTAGGTAGAACTAGACTAAAGGTAATAGCTTATGTTTTATAAATATAAAGATATAATTAAAGAAATTATATACGTCTATTCCTTTTCTATAGTATAGCTATTATAAGAGTATAATAAAGAACTTTATATTAGAAAACAATATATTTTTTATAGACGTAAGAGTATTTAATAATCTTAGAATACTATTTTTAGTTAATTTAATAAAGAGTAGTTAGCGTTAGAATAGAGGTCTACGAAATAACGTAACTAGTTAAATAAGTAGGATAATATATCTAGAATAATAATATCTTTATTTATATTATAAATAAAAGAATATTATAGAAAACTATATATAAAAACTAGGGTAATTTAAATCTATTCTCCTATCTACTAAGATAATCGAGTTTATATACTAAGCTCCTAGTAGATAGGACTAGACTCCTATAGGATACTAGTCTAATCTACCTAAAAACAATCCTATAAGTAAATCCTACCCTCTTATTAGTTTACTCTAGGTTACGTAACTTTTTTTTTTAGTAGTACTTACGCCCCTTCGCCGCTAGTTAAAGCTTTAGGAGGGTAGGCTATCTAAATAAGGTATATTTACGTTAGTATATAGTTATAAGCTAGATTAAATATAAATAAATATACGTCGGACTTAGAGGGTCTACCGGATTTACTAAATATAACCTAGTTAAAGTACTTATAACTATAAGAATAGAATCCCTTAGGCTACTTTTTTTATTAATATTAACGTATACTTTTAGGAGTATAAATCCTAGGGAAACCCCTCCTATCTCTATATAATATAAACAAACGTATAATAAACGTAAGAGAGTACTATATACTATTCTTTATAGGTTATATATATATATACTTATTGTTTATTTTACTAACTAATTAATAAGTTAGTAGCTAACTAATTAATAAGTTAGTAGTTACCTAATTAATAAGGTAACTATTTAAAAGATTATAAACTCTATTATTACTCGATTAATAAAGTAATAGTTAAGGACTAATTTTAAATACTTTACTAAGAGAGAGTAACTCCCTTAATAGATAGTAGTTATCTAGAAATTATATACTTAGATAATACTTAATTAGCGAAGTATTAGTAGAGATATAACCCTAAACTTATTATTATAAGTTTATAAATCTTAATAATAGGTATTATAAGGTTACTATCCTTAAGTAATACAATTAGATTTCCTCTACAAAAAGTAGATCTATAAAATTAGCTAGATTAGAGCCGCCTTCTATCTAACCTTTTACTAGGTTATTAAGATATAGACCCCTTAAATTCCTCTTAGCTCTTATCTTAACTATTTGTTCCTCCTAGCTCTTACCTTAACTATTTATTTTATAGGTTTATACTAAAAGCTTATATAGTATATTAGTAATATTAGTAGTTAAAAACATAAGTTTTTATAATCTATAAGTAATCCTTAGTAGTCTAAAGGTTCTTATATCCGGTAGAAGATTCGTTAGTAGTTTCTAGGTCCTTTAGTTATCTATAGGTCCTTAGAATCTATACTAAAGAGTAAATTAGTAAAATTTAATAGTTTACTAAGAAGATAGGTAAATTACTTAAAAAATATACCTCTTTTATCTATTAACTATAAGTAGGAGATTAAAGAGTACTAGATCGAAGAGTACTAGATTAAAGAGTACTATACTAGATTAAAGAGTACTAGATTAAACTATCTAGATTAAAGAGTAATAAATTTAACTATTATAATTAGTAGATAGTTACTAAAAAAATATTAAAGGAGATTAAGAAATAAAAAATAAAGTATAGTAGTATTAATATAATAATAATCTTTCTTTAATTCGCTCTAGTAAAGTAGGAAGGTTATCTACTTTAAAAGGGAGGAGATTAAGGACTAAAACCTTAGATAACTAATTCTAACTAATATTTATAATTAAGATAAATCTTAAAGTAAGATACTATATTAAATAATAGGCTAGAGGAGTAGAAAGGAAAGAAAGAAGACTTAGAATTTTAAAACTATAACCTATATAAGTAGGTATATAGTAACTATAAAGACTTAATCTAAATAAATGTTAGTTATAGTAAAAGAAGTAGATTAGATTAATAGTTTACTTACCTTTATCTATCTATTAATAAACTACCTAACTAGTTTTCTAGAGGTTATAGAAGTATAGACCTTTAGAGCTTTAGACTACTATAATATAATATAGATCTATATCCTTAATAAATCTTAGAAGATTAATAGTAGATGTTAATAATAAAGTTAATATAGATAATAAATCTCTACTTACGCCTATACTTAACTATAGGTAGCGGAGAAATAATAGAAGTATATCTTATAATACTAGATCAAAGAGGACCGCTACTATATATTATACTTATAATAGTAGTAATAAGTAAACCTTATTAATAAGGTAGTTAGTAAAGACTAAATAATAAAATAGAAGGTAGAAACTTACCTTTATTAGATTTATTATAATTAAACTATTCGAAAAAGGAAATCTAATAAAAGCTATTAGTAATAGTAATTATATAAGCTTAAACTAAATAAAAGATTATTTAGGTTAGATATTAAAAGAACTTAGCTAAAATAGAAGTATAGTATTAGATTAAACCCTAGATATAGTTAGCTAAAATTATTATAAAATATAAGAAATCTCTAGAGTTAAATAAAAAGACTTAGCTTTAGTAGATATAGTAGAAGAATAGTACTAGATCAAAGGTACTAGATCGAAGGTACTAGATTAAAGGTACTAGATTAAAGGTACTAGATCGAAGGTACTAGATAAAACTAAGGATAGTTAGCTAAGGTTCTTATTAAATATAAGGAATATTTAGGATTAAAAAGAAAAACTTAACTTTAGTAGAATATTAGATATATAAAACTAAATCAAAGGGTATAGTATTTAAGGTTATAAGATCGAATCTTTAGGGTTATTTACTTAAGTTTATATATTTATTCTATAAGGGCCGGGTATATAAGGTAATATAGGGTATATTTAAGGTATATTTAAGGAATTAAGATAGTTATAAACGCCTAGTACTAGGGATAACAACTATAGTAGAGATATTAGTAATAGTTTATAGGTATTTTTAAGGGGTAGGATTACTTATAAGTATATTATATTCTTCGATCTAGTATACTATACTTATATTTAAGGGAATAAAAATAACGTTCGATCTAGACTAGTTAAAGAAAAGAAAGATTAGTAAACAAACTAATAGGAAAAACTATAAACTATATAAAAGGAAGAGGCGATAAGGTAGTATAATAAGGTACTAGAGTTGTTAATAGAGTAAAAGGAAGGGTAATAGAGTAGTAGAGTTATTAATAGAGTCGTTAATAGAGTTGTTAATAGAAGAAAGAAAAGGAGGAGAAGAGAGTTAAGGAATTAACTTAAATATTATATTATAGGTTATATTATTAGCGTCGCCTAATAAATACGGGTAGTGTTATTAGATTCCTAGGCCTGATTATTAAGAATATTATTTATATATAAATTTTAGTATAACTAATATAATAAGCGATCGTAAGGGGGGAGGAAGTAACTACTAAAGGATTCGCTTATAAATACGCGAGCTCTACGCGAGCCTTAGTATATAAGACTTAGTTATAGGATTACCCTTAATCGCTAGAGTAGTAGAAGTAGTTAATTTAGCGGTAAATAGGGAGTATAAAGGGTAGTTTCCTAGTTTTTTCTATAAAGTAATATACCTTTTTAGGTTACTTTATAAAATTATAATCTTTTAGGATAAGTTTTAAAGTAAGTAAAGTTAATATAGCTTAGAGTTTATAGAGATTCGGGTATAGAAGCGAGCGAAGCCGATTTAGTTTAGAATAGGAGCGAGCGAGGCTAATATAACTTAGAGTTTTAGAAAGGTATAGAATAATTAGGGTAAGGAAAAGAGTAATTCTATATATTAGTATTTAACTTATAAACTAGAGGATTATTAACGTTAAACTAAACTATAATAATATCTTTATAATAAAGAATATTATTTAATTAATAAGGAATAATACTTAAGCTTATCTAGATAGATAAGGGAATATAAGGGCGCTTACTATATTTAAGTTACCTAATAGCTGTCGAATAGTAGTTTCTATTAGTAAGAGTAATAAAAACGTTATAAAGTTAGAGATAGTTATAAGTTTTTCGATAATTAGGTTTGTTTATAGTAATATAGTATATATTATATATATATTTCGGAGTAAAACTAACTTTTAATAGTATAAAAGATACCTTAATATAGGCGAATGTTATATTACTATTGTAATACCTAGCTTCCTATATTATTAAAGGGTTTAAAGTATAGGTTCTTATTAGATAATAAGTCGTAGAAAGAACTAAAGAAAATAGCTAAATAATACTATTAAAGCTAGCTTTTCTAAAAACTCTTATAATACCTACTAATAAGAAAGCTATTTTAGTATTTTCGTCTCTCGTCTAAATACTTAAAGAATTAACTTTATATACTATAGCGAGAATAGTAACTAAGGAAGGTAAAGATACTACTATAGTCTCGAGTATATTTATCTAGTTTATTATTTTATAAAATACTTACTCTACTAGGAATATATATTAATTCTTAGACGAGCTAAGCGAGCTAAGCTAAGCTTATAACTTTAAAACCGTAAGGAGTTCTTATATTATATAAAGGAGTTATATTATACTTACTTTATAAAATTAATCTAATATAAATATTAATATAAAATCCTAAAATAATCCTTCTTTAATACTAAACCTACGGTTTAGTATATAAAATCCTAATATAGTTTAGTATATAAAATCCTAACCTAACTCTTTCTTAATACTAAACTTATCTTTCCTATTCGAGTTAGACTATAAGGTAATAGGTATTATAAATAGCTACTATATTATAATCTTACTTTCTAAGGACTCGATAGTTTATATAAGATAATTCGGCTTTTTAATTTTTACTATTATAGAAAACTAGGTATAATAAGAAGAGCTTTTAAGCTTAACCTAGTATATAGTAATAGTTATATTAAGTTTCTTAGTTAGTAGTTCTAAGAGCCTAGAGTAGGAAACTATAGAATATATCGCGATAAATCTTATTACTTAAACTATTAGTAGTATTATTTAACTAAACCTTATTCTAGCTCGGAATTCTCTTACCTCCTTAGTTTAATGTATTTAGCCTAACTTAACGAATAGCTAAGTATTTAGATAATAGTTAGAATTAGCGATTATATTTATTAGGTTATAAATTATTATTTACTAACTATTTAACTAGGATTTAAGATTATTAAACTAAGTATTTATATAATATCGAGGAAGGGTCTATTCTACTAGTATCGCTATTTTATATAACTAACCGTCTATTTCTAGTAATTCGATTATATATAGGTACGGCCCTAACTATAATAATTTCTACCTTAGGAGCTATTTAATAGGTACTAAGATACTTAACTAAAGGAGTTTTATATACGTTTAAGATATAGNCCCTACTACTAGAAGTTCTAAGATAGCTCCCGAAAGGAGGAGCCGTAGCTCCTCGGTTAGCCCGAATTATATATATAGGAGACGCTATAGTTATAAATATATAATAGAAGTGTCTAAATTTATATTTATTACTTATTATCTAAATCTATAATTATTACTTATTAAAGAATAATTATAAGGGGTCGAGGTTTAAGAGCTTATTTATTTACTTACTATAGTTATAAGGTCACGTTATATATATATATATAATATCGAAGTAATTAGAGTTACGAGATTATACTATAGCGAGGCTATTATAACTATTTCTTTATAAGTAATATTCTTTATTATATAAGTCTTTTAGGTTTTTTAGTTATTTATTTTTATTATTATATAAAGCTTTTAGGTTTTTAAATTTTTAATTCTATAGATATAGTCTTTATTAGGATTTATTAGGTTTATATTATCAAAGTCGCTATACTAGACTACTAATATAATATTATAAGTAAAGTGTCGAGGGTTTGTACTCTCTATTACCTTAAAGGTAGTAAGGTTAATAGTAGTCGAGATATTAACGTTAGACTTAAGTTTCCGACTAAGGTAATCTTATAGATTAAACTATATTATAAGAACCTAGAGAGCGTGATTAAACTTTATAGTAAGAATACGCTTCTCTACCTTATAATAAGAGTTATAGTAGTAATCGTTAAGTTTAATAGCTAGGCTATAAGCGATATATCGGATTAGGTCGCCGTACTTCTCTTTAGGGGCTATGCCGACCTCTATTTATATATAGTTATTGTCTAAGATAGAGATTTCGCCGTAAGGGAAAGGGTTTTTTATACCTTATTATAAATACAAAAGAGCGAATCGATTATGTTTTTAAATATAAAAGAGCGAATTAATTATATTAAAAATACTAGTTAAATCCTTACTAACTTTTAACTAGCTAATCTTATCTATATAATAGCGACGGCCTTTTAATTTCCTAGTCTAGTAAGGAATAGTACTCTAACGAGTCTAGCGAGTTCTAGGAGCTCTACTAATACTTAAGTAAGTAAGTTTAATTTAAATTTAAACCGAACTTTTAGACCTTAAGTAAGAACTTTAGCTCTCCCCTCTTTCCTACCCCTAAATAACTTATAATTAATATTTCTAACGAATATTAGTTTAAATTCGATAATAAAAGGATAATCGATAACAAATAATATATATAATTTATATAAAATTATATTAATATATTTATTAACTATTACTACGTAGATTTACTCTTACCTTCTACCTAAACTTCTACTTTACGTTAAATAGTCTATTTATAAATGTCCTTAGTCTCCTTCTATATATTCGCCCTATTATTTTAGTATCTTTGAATACTTTAAGGGTATTCTCCTCGACCTCTATAACTTTAGTATCCCGATATACTTTTTATAACCTATATAACTACGCTCTACTTCTTTATAACCCTGTTATCTTAAAATACTTCTTCGGAAACTACTTCGATAGTAACTACCTTAATAATAACTACCTCGATAGTAACTACCTTATTTTCTTTTATACCTTCTATAACGTCTCGAAATTTAACCTAGGCCGCGTTTAATAGCCCTTCTAAAACTCTCTTTTTAGTAACTATAAGAGCTACCTTATAGTATACCCTTTTTAGTAACTATAAGGGCTACCTTACGGTATACCCTTTTTAGTACCTATAAGGGCTACCTTACGGTAAACCCTTTTTAGTACCTATAAGGGCTACCTTATAATAAACCCTTTTTAGTAACTACAAGAGCTACCTTAAGAGCTACCTTATAATAGACCCTTTTTAGTAACTATAAGAGCTACCTTAAGAGCTACCTTACGGTAGACCCTTTTTAGTAACTATAAGAGCTACCTTACGATAAACCCTTTTTAGTAACTATAAGAGCTACTATAAGAGCTACTATAAGAGCTACTTTACAGTAGACCCTTTTTAGTAACTATAAGAGCTACTATAAGAGCTACCTTACGGTAGACCCTTTTTAGTAACTATAAGAGCTACCTTATAGTAAACTTAAAATACCTCTAAAAACACCCTTTTTAGTAACTATAAGAGCTACCTTATAGTAGACTCTTTTTAGTACCTATAAGAGCTACCTTACCTTTTCTATACCTATAAAAGTTACTTTATAGTAGACTTGAAATAGCTATTTAAAAACACCCTTTTTAGTACCTATAAGAGTTATATTATAGTAGACTTAAAATTCTTTTAAGTTATATTTAATAGCTCTTAGACTAGATTTAAAATTAAAAGGACCTTATAACTCTTGGTAGGCTCGAAATTCCGAGCTATTAAAAACACCCTTTTTAGTACTTATAAGAGCTACCTTATACTTTTTAGTATCTATAATAGTTACCTTATAGTATACTCGAGATTCTTTTAAGGGCTATAGAAGACTTAAGATTCTTCTAAGCTATATTTAAATTACTTAGATATAAACGTAGAAGTATACTAATTTAACTAGTAGCGCGCTAATCTTTAAGGAGCTTATTAATCTCTACCCTCTTAGTAATTAATTTAATATTCTTTATAGCTTTACCTAGTATACCTCCTAGAGTACTACCTTTGGTACTATAGAACTTTATTATAATTAGGTTTACTATAGCCTTAAGTTTCTTTTAGTACTTCTCTTACTTCTCCTTACTCTTTAGTAACTTATTAAGACTTATCTAACTAGTTAATAGTCTTATTAATCTTAGCCTTAAACTTCTCTATTTAAAACAAGTTTTTTATATCTAGAATACGTCTTTTAAAGTTATAGAATAATAAGCTTACAAGTTTAAGTAACTATATATATTTATATTCTACTACGTATATAAGAATACTATAAATAAGTCCCTTCTTTATTACTTTCTTAGAATACTTTAGTTATACTAGTATAGTAGTAAAAAGTTCGAATAAAGAATTCGAATATAAAGACTTTAGTACTAAAGATTATATTTTTAATAAGAAGATAATATTTAATAGTAAAAGTATTTAATATATTAATACTCCTAATAATATCTTCTAGCTCTCTAATTAACCGCTAACCCTAGGCTCTAAATCTATAAGGATTCTAGTTATACTTCTTAAGAGGTATACTAGTATCTCGACAAACCTTTCTAACTATCTTCTAAATAGTTTCTTGTTTAACTACCCCCTTAGTACCCTTATAAGGAGTATTAACCTTTCTATTTTATACCTACTTATATAAACTTTATAAGTATAGTAATAATAATATATCCTAGTCTATAGCTTAATTTGTTTACTACTAAGAATCTAAAACGTTAGCTATTACTAAACTACTTTATACTCCTTAGTTCTATCTTTTATAAAATATAGCCGGGATAACTTAATTTATTCTCTACTAAGAATCTAGAATATTAGCTATTACTAAACTACTCTATACTCCTAAGCTCTATCTTTTATAAGATATCTATAGATATAGTCTTTATTTAGATTTAATATAAATTATAGCCTAGATAAAATACTATAAAGCTATTTCGAAAGTATATATTTATAGCGGGTAGTATTATTAGCCTATTAATTAATAAGGTTAACTAACTTTAGCCTTAGAAAACTACTACTCGGAATATTAATTAATATATTTAGCTAAGTAAAAGTCTTGAATATATATTTACCTTTACTAGAATACCCTATAGTAGTATAGATCTACTAAAGTATATAGAGGGCTAGACTAATAAGACTTTTAATATTTATTAGAAGAGGGAGGCTAGAAGGATCTAGAATAAGAAGGAGAGTATTAAGGTATAGGAGGAGTCTAAATAACTAGAAGTTAAGGAGAATAAAATAAAGTTAATTATAAAGTTAAAAGCGTATAGTAAACATTATAGGCTAAAAGTAATAGAAGGAGTCTAAATAACTAGAAGTTAAGGAGAATAGAATAAAGTTAATTATAAAGTTAAAAGTATATAGTAAACATAGGCTAAAAGTAACGTCTATAATACTATTTATAAAGTATATATAAATAACTCTAAAAGAATAGATACTACTTAAGAGGTAGGTACTACTCTAAAGAGTATAAAGTAATAATTACTATAACTAAGATAGTAGATATATAAGTAAAGGCGTCTCTACTATAGTATAGTATATCTCCCGGAATATAATATATCCTACTAATAAGTCTAATACAAAGTAGCTTAAACAAAATAGATATAAAAAAGGACCGTAGTATCTCTTACTAGTAATTCTAATTAAAGGCGGCTAGAATAAAATAGATATAAGTAATTAGTTAATTATATTTAAGAAAAATCTAAATATTATATTCCTATACTTTATTTATTATTAATTTTCCTTTTATTATTAAAATTAAAGCTAATATTTATAGAATTATATATATAGAAGGNACTAGTAAAATAAATAAAACTAGTTATCTTCTTAGATTTTTATAACCTCTTAGATAGGCTTTCTATTAATAATAATCTTAACTTCTAGGCCGAGCTATTTAAACTAGTTAAACTAGTTAAGCTAGTTAAGCTAGTTAAGCTAGTTAAGCTAGTTAAGCTAGTTAAGCCAGTTAAGCTAGTTAAGCTAGTTAAGCTAGTTAAGCTAGTTAAGCTAGTTACTCTTTATATTATCGAGATATTTCCTATTAAGATACTTTTGTTAAATAAAGTTTTATAATAACAACTCTATCTACCTAGCGTAACTCTCCTACGAAAGATACTAAGTTAAACTATAAGAGCTAAAAATTAAAAATAATAAAGATATATAACTAACGGTTAACGCTCTAACTCGATATAAAGGATAATAAATTAAATAAGGATAATAAATTAAACTATAAGAGCTAAAAATTAAAAATAATAAAGATTTACAACTAACGGTTAACGCTCTAATAACCCTACAAAGGATAATAAGTTAAACTATAAGAGTAATAACTCCTAATAACCCTATAAAAGATAACAAGTTAAACTACGAGAGTAATAACCCTACGAAGGATAATAAGTTAAGCTACGAGAGTAATAACCTTAAACTACAAGAGTAATAACTCCTAATAACCCTATAAAAGATAATAAGTTAAACTACGAGAGTAATAATCCTACGAAGGATAATAAGTTAAACTATAAGAGTAACAACCCTATAAAGGATAACAAGTTAAGCTACAAGAGTAATAACCCTATAAGGGATAATAAGTTAAGCTATAAGAACTAAAAATTAAAAATAATAAAGATATATAACTAATAGTTAATAATAAGTTATAAAGGTAAATAAGATTATTCTCTTAATAAAAGGTAATTATTATTCTTTATATTTAATATATTCTACTAACTATCTATATTTAGATTATAACTAACCTAGTCCTTATAGGGTTCGATCCTATAAGTACTTATAAAGTAGGACTTATAGTTTCTATATTTATTAAGTTATTTTAAAACCTTTTTCGACTACTAATTTAATCTTTAAACCTAGAGAGGTAATATCTAAAAGTTATAAATATAATATAAAAAACTAACCTAATTACTAGTATTAATAATAGATAAAAGTTTAATAGTAGTAATAATAATAAATACTAATAATTCAGATTTTAGAATAATTTAGATTTTACTAGAATTAGTTTATAAAATATAGTATTTTAAACCTTCTACTAACTATACTATATTATTATTACCGGATTCTATACTTAGGTTTTTAAGGGTCTCTTAAATATACTTTTATAAGTACTCCTCTATAAATACTCCTTATCTTTATAGTTACTTATTAGTCCTTATTCTTTAGCCTTCGGTATAATTTAAACAAAGAATAAAGCCGCTCGAAGCGGAAGTCGGTCTTTGTTAATATATTTATTAAAGGATAGTCTTTATTAATATATTTATTAAAAGATATACGAAGTAGAATAGAGTCTTTATATATATATTTATTAAATAGTATATAGAAAGAGTAATATATTTTCTCTATCTTAATTAAGGATTTAATATCCTAGAATTATTTATACTTAGGTTTACGCCTTAAGATATAAATATAAAATAGGTTTTAGTATTAAGAATTGTATTTTATTTTTATAAGGTAGTAGTATAAATATTATAAGTCTAGAGGTACTTGTTCGTCGTTTTTTAGTAGGTGTTTATATAATTAGTAATCCCTTTTTTATAGATCTTTAGAAAAAACTTTAGTAAAAAATAGGTATTAGTTATACTAGGCTTTATTTTATAAGTATATTAGCGAGTTTATAGGTAGTTTAAGAAAAAATTATTTTTTAAAAGTTCCTACTAAATCGGGATCTAATAGAGCAGTGGTCGGGAGTAACTAAAACCCTACTCGGGTCCACTGCTCCAGTGGATCCGTGCTACCACAGGGTTCTCTTACAGGAAAAACCAGCGAACTGAACAGGCAGTGCTAAGTTTATACATAAAACAGTGTACCTTGTATCACAGATGGTGAATAGAGAAAAAGAAGAAGAGAGTCCAAAAAGTGCGAAAGGCAGAAGGAATTAAGGTGGGAGGCAGAACCTCCTTATGTACTCCTCGCGTGCACTCAGACCCGTATCCATCTCCGCCTTGCGAGATATTCCTTATTTTTCCTTTACGTTTTAGATGCTTTACTTATGGAATCCTATAAAGAAATGGAATCTCGAAACTATGAGGATTCAACCCCTTTACAATAAAACTTCTACCCCTCTCGTGACAGAAGTGGCTACGGAACGGACATGGGCCGATCGAGCACGTAATATTAATTTTTAAACTTTTAATTATAGACAAGTCACTTGTACGGCCTTTAGTATTAGAGAAGCTAACTGTCGTATCCTTAACTACTTACTCTCCTATATCACTATTTAGGGCCCCCCCCCTTCATTTCCTCCTACCCCCGAGGGCATCCCCCTCTTACCCCCCTCTTACTATCGTGTCTTTTTGTCGTAGTCTTATTATTATAGTTAATTGCAAAGGAAGAAGAAAAGGGCGAAGGCTTACGAAATGACGGAGGTAGAAGTAGTAACGTAATAGCCTAGCCGGTTTAGGAAAGGCTCTCGTAAGCGAAAACACGAAACTCTCACGTCTACTCGCGATAGTAGTCTACCTTCATTTCTTTTCATGTTATTTACGACAACGATAGCGACAACGACAACAAGACTAACATTTTACGTAATAGTAAGGATACGACAGTAAGGCGCGATAGTGAGGGTGCGACAGCGAGGGTGCGATAGTAAGGCCTTGGATGTGTTTTACGTAAGCTGATCGTGACGATTAGTTAATTCAAGTGAACAAATATTAGAATTTGAAATTATAAATATAACGTGCTCGATCGGCCCATGTCCGTTCCGTAAGTGGCACATTTTTACGTCAAAGCTACTACTAATGATACGGACATCACTTCACTAGTAATTTTGATAATAAACAAGTGAGGGGATACATAGGGGGTAGTTCTATTGTTTTTGCTTAATTATATGGTAGTTCAGTAGTCTACCGAATTTATTAACCACTACTGTACAGACTGTTCCAAATATATTTGGGCAAAAGACAATCCCCAAACCATGATACCCACGAGTACAATAGCCGTTATCGTCGCCTCTCTATTCTCCCCAAACACCGCTCCAACAACTATGTTGCATATTTAGTCTCAAAATCTCCATGTTTAGAGCATTAGGAAATAAAAAAACTTACCTACCTCCCATTCAGATATCAGCTTCTGCATCATCCTTTGAAAACTATTTGAGGGATCTTCTTCGATTAACAACCTGGGTGCCGAGGTTGGTTCTGGTTGAACTAAAAGGCAATGTCAATAAAAGGACATTGAAGTAGACAAGTTGGATATACTCTGTATCGAATCGTCCGTGGTCACAGCATTGCTGCTTTCATCTTTCAATGCTCTACTAATCATCGAGAACTTTCGTACAAGTGATGTCCCAATTGCATCTAATATTTCCTTGGTATCCACGGCGTCTTTCATGTCTGGCGAAACCTGAAAGCTTTCACTGAGTACATACCATAGATCCTCCAAATTATCAACGCCGTAGCTTATCGCCGAAACACGTTCCTCTACCCCAGGTCTTTTTCTGTTCTTTTTCCTGTCCCCATCCTTCTCGAATCTGAGGTCTCGGTCGGCTGTCTCAAGTACTTTTTCTTTTCCGAGATTGCTGCCCACATCTCCCCGAGAGATTCTTTCCAGCATTCTTTAATTTCAGGGTTGTCCAAATATTGCAACAAAGGCAACTCCTCCCATCATATGATGAGTTGCTCAAGGTTTGGACCCGAGCATATAATACGGTCGAGTTCATAGCATGCTTGCAAAATATTCCAAACCGCCAGCCAGGGACTGGGTGCTGAAGGAACAAGGTGCCAATGCTTATATGTGTGAGATTTGTAGATGTAATCGAGGTCCCTCTGCCGGGGTCTTCTTCCTGCCATCGTTTGATGCGCTTCTCCCAATCCTGTCTTAGACTTCCAATGCTAGTAGAGTTGCCTCCTGCCATCGCATCTTTGGAGTTGGTTCGAAGCTCCCCGTAGGGACGTGGCTGCCAAGCAAGAGTCGTTGCAATGTCAACGTACGTATCGACTCTGATGGTTTTTGGGTCTATGTTGCCGAAATAGAGGATACAATGTATTTGGTAGCTTGTTGCAAGGTCTGAGAAATCAGGAATTCAGTAGATATTCGTGACTTCAAAGAGGAAGGAACCGTGCCTGAAGGGGGCGTCAATTCTCCAAGTGGCTGAGCGGATGACTCTATTATCCGACATTATGGTTT
Organism: Hymenoscyphus fraxineus; assembly: GCA_900184765.1. Lineage (NCBI taxonomy): Eukaryota > Fungi > Ascomycota > Leotiomycetes > Helotiales > Helotiaceae > Hymenoscyphus > Hymenoscyphus fraxineus. The sequence continues at coordinate 1,275,837 of LT855426.1, read as the reverse complement.
GCACACTATTGTAAGCATTGCATTCCTTCTGAGTTCAGTCAGAGGCTCTGATTTGGAAGTAGACATTGGTTATGTGAACAATTAGTCAAATTCTGGACGTCCTTTGGGCAGTGAATAGCGCAGTAGATACAAATAACACAACATTCACGAACATATTACTAGTACAACTATTGGCGCCACGACACTTGACAATGTTTTAAGATAATAAAAGAACGCCAGGAGTTTTGTTGAAGAATTGCAGAGCATCTCAATTCAGCCTATGTTCGTTCGCTACAACTGTCGTATCACGCACCCTACTCCTTCAATCCAGAACTAATCAAACCATGTGAGAGATATTACGCGAGTTTCAATTTCACCTTTCTTGGTGTCGAACCGAACCACGACCACTGAACCATCACTGAGTGAACTGCGCTTCTCGAATGACGTGTTTCTGTTGTCAAAGAGTCGTTGATTAGAGAGCAGACATGTTGGAGCGGGTTGGCGAGTCAAAACAACTCCTCAATTTCCCCACGTTAGCACCTGTTGTAACCAACAGAACGAACTAAATGCCTCCTCCTCCTGCTGCACCGGCGTCTATGCAGTACTCGTTCCACTGAAAGTCACCATTAGCCTCATGTCCATCCTATTGTTCTTACCCAAGGAGGGGGAGGTGAACTATTTACCCCATCGTTTGGAACCAGGCTACTATAACTTGAGCAAGATGCGCCATCAAAACTTTCGGACAATACGCAGTCGGAGCAGCCCTTGGTCATAGCGGATTTGCATGCGGTATCGGTTCTTTCTTTATCATTGACACCCTACTTCGGGTATTAGATTATATGGTAAGTTGTTTTCAGAGATCAGAGACTTGCCTCGTTATCGAAGCAGTATGCAGTGCCCCATGCGTTTACTACTGAGCTATTGACGAGGGTTAGTTTCCTTTTTATTTCTTTTTTGTTTTAGTAACGTACGCTGATGCCAAAATAGCAACGAAGAAGCTAGTTAGGATATGCATTCTGCCGAAGATAGCTGGGATGAATTCGATGAGATATGTTCTTGGAAAGAGGACTAGGACAGATTAGAGGGTGTGCGTGGGTAAAGGATTAAACATTGGGCATGCTGAGAGGGATGTATATATTTCTTCCAGCTTCGGGATAAGTTCGTCTCCTGATGCGTGGGTGGTCCATGCAAGGTAATTCGTCGCCTGAAGAACCTTGTAAAATTGTTGTGCAGCATAAATACACTTGACTGCGCCATCTTTTATACACAATACCATGTTGATGCGCGATCGTCTAGACTTGGAACAGGGGGTGCAGGGTATTTTGTGTCAACTAAGAAGAGGCGGGAGATCCTCGTAAACCGTAATTCCCGGTACAGTATAATCTTACAGCTTAGCATGACTATCCAGAATACGCTTCTAGAAGTATGAACGTGTGCGACAAGTGACACACTATTTCGTTAAGACTTCACGTTCCATCGAAGCCCTAAAACACTCACTTTTCTGTAGGTAAAGAGGGCGAATACAACGGCTCATAGTAGGTAATATTCGAAAAGTCTAAATCAGCCAAATTTAGACCTCGTTGGTTTTTGCCGAAGTACGATATATACCAAGTAAATATAAATTACAATTAAAGTACGAGCCAACGTGACCATACTCTTTATGCACTACTTGCCGTACTCGATATGACACAAAGTATTTTTCTGTGCGGGCTTTTGACCCGCAACCACGGATGAAGTCCTTTCTCCCAAGGGTATCAAAGCTGTGTCTAGACTCCGATCGTGAAGTTAGGGCTTTCCCACTTTCTTCAGCATGTACCTCTAACACGCAACTTGAAAGATAATCTGAGATTTACCCCAAGTATTACATATTATTTCTACATGACATTGGAGTAATAAATGTTGCTACTTTATAGATATACCCTGTTAAGTTGGATTCTTTCTCATTGATCAGATCTACGAAGTAAGAAGAGAGTAATTATTTTACCTGGAGTTACGTAAGATACCTGGTCGTTACTCTGTACACACCACATAAAACTCCATTGTACTAAAATTATAGTAAAAGCAAAATCATTGTCTTAGGATACCCAGGTTAGTAAAAAATGAGAGTTAACAATTATTCAAGCTCTTTATATATCTATTTCAGTTGTACGACGCTTTTGGAATAATTTTATTCTAAGAGAGGTGTGTACAGAGTAACGACCATGTCTCTTACTCTATCTTTTTCACAAGAGCCATTTTTAGAACTTTATACTATCGTAGCTATTATACCAGAATGCCGTGAATCGAAAATTAGAACCGAGTGGGTAAAGCCTCTGGATGAGACGATGATCGCTGCTATATCTATCCCTTCTCCCCTCCCCTTAAAGAGGGAATCAAAAGAAAGTCTTTTGTTATAATATTACTCTTAGGGAAACGGTCTTTGATTCCTAAACTAATTTGAGTTATCCTGTTCCAGTCACAACAAATATTACTTTGTGAATTCTAGGGAAGTAATATTATAAAATCCTGATTCTTTTAGTTTTTCAATATGCCAGGAGTATGCGAATCACTTTGCAATAGATTAGAGGTTGCCCTAGTCTCGAGACCAGTGTGGTGAATGAGATCTCGTCGGCTAATAGTCGCTTCGAGATAACTTGTGCCTCACGCAGTGATACATATGCATATGATTCAGCCAAATACCATTTCTTGAGAACTCTCGATGAATAGTATGACAATTTCACCTGACAAACGAATTTCCACGTGATCCGTCGTTGCGCTTGATCTGAAGCAAAACAAACAAAGAGCCTCACCGTGCATTTATCTCAAATATGAGGGGAAATTTAGGCCATTCAAACCATTAGGTACCTCTATAATCTGTTGACGCGCATTTGTGCCACGCAATAATTTCACATAACTCGGAGTCGTCTTCTATCATCCCTTCGTTTATCACAGGAGTTCTTGTGTTTGTGCTCATTGAGAATGTCATCCCAGCAGCCTCACATCTCCGTGAAACTGATCAGCGAGAAGCGGCGACTGAAGTTTGAGAAGTTCGTCAAGAAGAAAGAGAAGCAACGACAAACGCAGCAGACACAGAGCGGGGCGTCGTCAGAAAATAATTCGAAAAAGCAAGACGTTGCTGCATTGGATCTGAAAGATTGGTCTGAAGAAACGCCCATGAGACAAAAAAAGATTCTAAAATCATTGGAAGATGACTTCCACAAATCTTACATACCAAAGGTCGTCGAATCTGCCTGGTACAGCTTCTGGGAGAATCGAGGGCTATTCAAACCCCAAACAGAGGCGTATGGCACTCTCAAACCGAAAGGGAAATATATCATTGCTATCCCACCGCCAAATGTAGGTGCCCTTTTCCATGGTTGCACAGCTTTAGTCTAACGCCAGTCTCAGGTGACAGGCAAACTGAACATTGGACATGCTCTGGCACTTTCCCTGGAAGGCACTTTAATCCGATGGTACCGGATGCGACAATTCTTAATACTCTATATCCCTAGCTGTGATCATTTGGGAAAATGCCACTCAAGCAGTAGTTGAGAAGCAGCTCGCCAAACATCCGAGAGATGGAAGGTCTAAAAGGCAGGATTTCAGTCGGGCGGAGTTCGTTCAATTATGTCAGGATTGGAAAGAGGATTACCATAAAGTAATCAATAAGACTACGCGCAGACTCGAAGTTTCTGTTGATTGGGGTAGAGAAGTATTCATAATGAGCCCGCAGTTGTCCAAAGCAGTCACGCAGACATTTGTGCAGCTGCACTCGGAAGGGCTTATTTACCGAGCTAACAGGCTTGTACACTGGTCGTGTCGCCTCTCTACGGCTTTATCAACGATTGAAGTTGACCAGAAAGAGCTTGAAGGGCCGACGAAGCTCGATGTGCCAGGCTATGACAAGAAAATTGAGTTTGGGACTTTGACGTTCTTTAAATATCCAATCCAGGGTAGTGAGAAGCATATCGAAGTTGCAACAACACGACCAGAGACTATGCTGGGCGATACTGGAATAGGTATACATCCTCATGACGATCGATATAAGGATTTCATTAACAAGACAGCACAGCACCCCATCATCTCGGATAGAAAGCTGAAGATTGTTGCCGACGATTCTGTTGACAGAAATTTCGGTACTGGTGCGGTTAAGCTAACCCCTGCTCATGATCATAACGACTTCAAGCTAGGCAAAAAGCACGACCTTGAGTTTATAAATATTCTGAACGAGGACGGTACTCTCAATAGCAACGCCGGATCCTATGTAGGAGAAAAGAGGTTCGATGCGAGATACCGAGTCATTGATGAACTCAAAAGCTCCATTTGTATACGAAACAAGAGCCGAACAAGATGGTTGTCCCTATATGCAGCCGATCTGGTGATGTTATTGAGCCGCTTTTAAAGCCCCAATGGTGGATGAGAATGGAACCATTAGCGAAGCCTGCAATGGCAGTGGTTGAAAGTGGTGAGCTTGTCATTCAACCAGACCTACAGAAGCGACAGTATCTCCAGTGGATGAGAAACCATCAAGACTGGTGCTTGTCGAGACAACTTTGGTGGGGTCATCAGATAACAGCTTATCACATCAGTAATGAGGGTGAAAGCGGGGGGAATGATGATAATGATGATTATTGGGTATATGGCAAAACTCAGCAGGAGGCTCAAGAAATCGCAGAACGAAGATTCCCTGGTAAGAAGGTGACCATTGAGCAAGACTAGGATGTGCTTGATACTTGGTTCAGCTCTGCACTCTGGCCATTTAGTAAGAAACCTGGTCATTGCTGTGTACACGCCATCAAAAGTCTTTATACTAGAAGTCTAGCACAACTTAATTGATTGTCCTATTTTATCTAGGTTAATAAAGAGTGAGAAGTGTTAATTATTCTAAACTATTCGTATAATTAATTTAGTTGTACGAGGTCTTTAGGATAATATCTTTATAACTCAGGTGTGGTGTACGTACGGGGCAATGCCCGCCTCTCTTACTCTTGGATGACCAGACAAAACGTCTGATCTCGATAACTACTTTCCAAATACAACTCCAGAGACAGGTTGGGATATCCTACCATTCTAGGTTAGTCGCATGATAATGTTCTCGCTGAAGTTGACCGGGAAAGTACCTTTAGTTTACCGATGTGAACTCATCGCCTCAAAGCAGAGCCTGTACTCGAGTAAGGCGCGACTTCTCAAAGGTTCTTATCTTGGTTGATGTTTGGCTCAACAACGAAAACGGAGCCAGAACTCTGCATGCACAATTACACAGGCTGGAAAAGTGTGTCAATTTGCAAAACTGATCGCTGGAGTGGACTTGTTAGGACATTAAACTGCTCATTGACACTTTGTAAAGGCATGAGCTGGCCTTGTAATTATGCTTAAATTCTGAGTGTCACGAAGTCAGCTTGCACTGGTAGGTGAGTGACCCCTTTTTCTTTTGCTCGCTTAATTAAACTCTTTCTTCAATACACATTGGATTAGTTCTCTTTGTCTTTTTCCCCAAGCTAACCGAAAACATAAGTCGCAGCCTTGTTGTACAAAGCCACAATGCTTCTACCATCCCAGATAAACCAAATGGAATTTTCGTCTTCAAAATTATCGTCACGGCCCAAACACTAGAGTTCACACCAGATGGCCGGTTCCAAGAGACGACATGGAGATCCGAGTCTCCAGCCGCCCCATAAACACTTCAAGTCCAATGCCTGGCCCATATCACCCTACCCACAACCGGCGACCTCCTCACGTCGCCAATTTAATAAAAATGACCTTCGTTTTATAGCCGAAGGGCAAAAAGCCCGTGTCCCCCCGAGAGATCTCCGTTCCGCAATTGTAGATCGGAGGCTAGGTCTCTACACACTCCTCGGTTCCACAAAGGACGAGAAGATAGAAATTTCACTGCAGGACAGGGAAAGGAAGGGAAGGGAGGATCCCTTTGTAAAGAAGGATAAAGGACCGGGGAGGGCGGAGAATGGTAAAGATGAGTTAATTGCGAATGAGGAGGCCTTTATCAGCACTTATGGAAAGGGGGATGCGAAGATGGTTAAGAATTGGCTGAAGAGTGGTGAGCCGGGTTGGAAACCGAGGTTAGGTGGGAAGAATGTTTGGAAGGGGGTCAAGTATCTTGGGAGAGGGGGATTTGGGGTTGTAGGGTTGTGGCAGAGGGAGCCTCTGAAAGGTTAGTACCTAGGTTTTTATGGTGAAATCTGCTGGAAGGGGAGGTACGCTAACTATAAATCCCTTTGAAATCCTATAGCCGGAGAAGAAGATCAGAACGAACTATATGGCCTCCCGAAAGGAGTAAACAAAGTAGCTGTAAAAGAGCAGGACCCTCTGGAACCTACGAAGGAGTCGGAATACCAATTTAAATTAACGAAAACTGGGAGTAAGCATATTGTGGCATTATATAGGACCAACGAGCAGGAGAAAGGTTTTTTGAAAGGATTAAACCAGCCACCAGTAGTAAGGGGTTTTCTTTCGATGGTTGGCGCTATCGACGCACCGAAACGAAGGTATTTTATGGAGTTTTGTGAGGGGGGGACTTTTGAGAAGATTATGAACATAATTTACGCGTACGTTAAGGGACTTGACAGCTCGCGTCGCCACCCTTCTGCAAACGAAGTACAAAAGGAAGCGTATAACTCCACATTACTGGCTTCCAATACAATTAGACTGCCCGCTCCATGTGGAGGTATATCAGAAATTGATAAGGGCTGGCGACCCGAGTTGTCTACCCTACTTTCTTTTCCATTCCCCTTGAATTCAGAAACAATTGCACTTTCTTCCTTTTGGTGGATTTGTCTGACATGACATAGGAGGAATGAACCGTTGGATGAGATATATCACTGGTCAGTTTCTTGTTTGCCTGGTTCCATTGCACACTAACATATTCCTGCAGGGGCATGCTAGAATGTCTAGCAGGTGGTCTGGCTGCAATGGAACATGGGAACGAAGAACTAGCCGGCCCTTCTTGGTCTCCAAAAATAGTTCATAATGATAGTAGGTACCTATTCTCCAAGTCATCATACCTTATATCGGTGGTTTTCAGGAGGATTGCGACTTTATTTCTTCATGAGACATTTATTTCCAATCTACGGAGGGTGCACAGCTCGAAATGTCTTGCTACACTGTCTATATCATCGCTTCGGCCCAAGTTATGGCAAGAGTAGCGAATCAGAGATTTCAATCTGGGGGATATAGACTTTTCTTACATATGATCTGCATGGCATGGAGTAACTTTAGTTGTTCACCTTGTTAGCTTTCTATAATGCTGACATCGAAATTGTCTGTAGTCGGTGGGGAAAATAGTAAGTCAGCACTTTCTATCTAACGAAACTTACAAGTCTAATAAAGTGATTGTATAGTACTAGTTGGCAGTAAAGACTACGACCATAAATATACCCCCGTGCTCAAGGTTTGTAACCGAACCCCTTTTTAATTGGCGCAGAACAGCCTGTAGACAAAACTGACGCTTCTGGGAAAATTCATAGTTCGCAGATTTTGGGCTGTCAAGATTTGCCGAAGTTAATAATAATGGCAATGACGATGATGAGTTTGTCGCATTTGACGACAGCGGAGAGGATCTATGGTTAGAAACTTTTCAATTCTTACTCTGTACTTCCTCCAGGATGGATATCAGCACCGTTTCTGGCCAGCCAAAGCATCCAGTTTCTCCGGTTTAAGTTTCTTAGGTACATTTCCACTGGCCATAGACGGCTCTGGTGTCAGTTCTGGGAAAAGTACGAGGGGATTCCCACATCGTTTGTAGTTACGGTTCTAGGTACGCATAGGTGCAGGCAGACTAATGAAAATCAATGGGCCAGGAGAACCGGAGAACTATATTTCCCACTGATAAATGGATATGTAAGTATTCCCTCCCATATCCCTAAAGCAAGTCCCTTCTTCAAAGACCGCAATAAAAACTCTAACGCACTCCTTCTACAGAAAGATATGATACCCCGCTACAAAGTCCCCCTGCGCCCCACCTCAAAAAACCAACAACCATTCACGCGGCGATACCGCAACATAACAACAACAACCGCCACCCTCTTCGAAGCACTCCCCGATTCCCCCTATAGCGTTACCCTACGATCTACAGTCGTGCGAATGCTAGCAGATAAGAAGCGCGACCGCATTACATCACGGGAACTATTGAAGATCTGTCGCGATGCGAAAAAGGTGTGTGAGGATGCGGACCTGGTCCTGAATAACTCAGGCGAACTCGAAAGGTGGAGAGAATCGCAGGAAGCTAGAGAAGGGGGCCCAGGAGGTTGGGGTAGCCTTTTTGCGGATGAACCGCCGGGCCCGTCTAGAAAGAGGAAATAGAAATGAGCCGCGGGATATGAAAGTTGTAGCAAAGCAATATCACAAGCGAATTAATCGATTGGTGGGTAATCTACCGATAGCACAAACGATAATTTCTAGCCCAGAATTGATTACAGTACTGGCACAACTGGGACTACGGGACTTCTTAGAATCGTTAGCAGGAATTGACTATTGTACAACCTGATAGGAAAACTATCCGTCCTACAGAGAATTACAATATTCGAGTTTTCTGATTGCCTTTAGCTTTTGGGATCGTATCATAATTGCTGTATTCTGTGCTCCTTAAGAACCCTCGCACAGCTCGCTTAGCCCCTGATGAAACCAAGTAAATACCGCTCTCTAATTATACCCAACCTCAGCATCAACTTATACATGTCGTCTTCCTAACTCGTACCACATTAGCATTTTTATATGCCGCTCCGATATCGAGGTACTGGTCGCTTCCGCTAGCATATGCGCCCGTAATCCGTTCTCTAGCTCCTGGGACGTGATACCAGAGAAGACTGAAAGCTTCCAAGGGAAGTGGTCGTCACTCGGTATACACCTGTCTTGAGATGATATTATTTTAGAAGCCTTGTACATTTAGATTAGTTATATAAACAGTTAGAATTATTAACAACGTCAACTTGCTACGAGCCTACGTATACTAACTCAATTATTTCATTTGTGTTAAGAGTTTGGGATAATAACGTTTTATATAGTATACTTGTAAATGAATTATTAGCTAGATACCTACCCTTCGGCTTTTGGCCTTTAACATTGGTAACAGCTACGCTCTTGGTGATTAGCTAATAAACGAGCAGCGTGGGAAAAAAATTATCAACTAATCAATTAATACTCTAAATTATTCAGATTTGATTTGATTTGATTTAATTAATAGGTCTAGTTAAATTGATTTGATTAACCGATTAGTTAATCAAAGTATTAATTAATTAATATAGTACTATAAATAGTAATTAAAGTACAAAGTAATTGCCCTTAAATAACGCGTCTTTTAGTAGTATATCCTTGTCCCTATTTACAAAACACTCCTAGCTTTTTAGACTTATTACTAGTATAGCCTTTAGAGTCTCTTTAGTTACTATTCTATAGATAAGACAATTTAAAATAGGTCACATGATTCTACGTAACCCTTATACTAGCTATAACAAATAATTAGTATATAAGACTTCTACTAAAGTAAGGGAAGATTCTTATTATATAAAAGTATTATATAAGCTCTAGGTACTTATACGTTATATAGGGAGGTTAGACTGCCCTAGACTCTACCCCGAGGACCGGGATTCTACCCCGAGGCCCGGACCGATCGGACTCCGATTAATCTGATTTATTCAGAATTAATCTGATTACTTAGCGATTTGATTTGATTAATTAAAATATTAGTCTGATTTGATTTGATTAAGTACTATTAATCAAATCAAATTAAATCATTTCCTACGCTGTAAACGAGGTTATCTCTTCGGTCAAAGTTTAATTAGTTCATGGTTACAGTATATATGAATTTTGATTCGACCTCTGCAATGACATAACAATTACGAATTTCCTGCCACCCGATTCTCTAGAAGTCAAATTTACCATCCCTCCTACCTGACCGACCCCTGCAAATTGGTTTTGTTTCGTCTACTAAGATTTCGCTAAGGTTGCCTCGACCACATAGCTTTTGAGGGGGAGTACGAGGTACGACACTAAGGACAGTCGACACTTCGTTATAATTTCATGTATATAAATGTCAAGTTAGTAGGTATATAGGAGATTCAAACCTATTCGTAGAAGAGGGCTATGCAAGGGGCGGAACCCTTTGTATAGAAAAGTTATTTACCAAGTAAGTCGTAAAATGGAAAGGCAGGCCTCTTTTTTAGGATAGCAAGGCGAGTCACAGGGTCAACCCCCCTGAAAAAGTTGGATGTATTTCGAAGTATATCAGGTGCGTTTTGTAGTACATCTAAAGTAGTTTTTTGTAAGGATCCATACTAATAATTGTCTTAGAATTAGCTAGGCAGATATCCAAGTTTTCTGTTGCTTCTAGCTTACCTAGGATCGCCACCTGATTCTGCTATACCTATACATAATAATAGCAAGAGAAGTCGGTACTTGGTAGAATCAATCAACATTCTCTCACACATCATGTCTGATCTAGTCACACATTCAGAATACATTTCTCCATCATGTACCGTAGTTCTTAACTCTTCTCATGGCGATTGCGCCTCTGATCGCGGCAGTATCCGCACAATACGACACTTGGTGCGGAAAATCGTCGTTGAATGCTGTTCCAGTCAAGGGGAAATCGTGTCTTACTGCCGGTAGCAGAAATCAACTATGCTGTGATTTCAGTGGGGGGACTGTATGCGACAGTATTGCAAGTGAGGGGGTAGTCGCACGGCAATCAGGTTACCTGTGGAGACCCTAATGCCGGGGCTCGAGCGGGGGTACGTCGCTTGCTGCATCCCTGGTCCTCCGTCCCAAGCGTGCCAAATGTGTATTCAACCTCAGCCTTCTCATCCTGTACAGCATCAATTCAGCCTCGCCCGCAGAACAACACCACCACCACCACCAAGAACATCACAACCAAACCTCCAAATGCAATGCTAACAACCCACCCCCACCTCCGCACCCGGCGGCCATCCCCAACCACAGTCGAATACACCGTCTCCACCTGCCCCTCCCCCACACTCCCCCTCCGGCTCCTCCAACTCACCACCTCCATCCTCCGAATAATAATCGGACTGACAGTCCTCCTCCTGCTCTACACAAAGTACCTCCTCAGCGCCTTCGCGCCCGCCACCCACCCAATTGGTCCCCCGGAGACGCTATTCTCAACAACAACAATCTTCTACATCCTAAACCTCATCAGCACATCCCGCCTCGGCACCCTCTGCACGCGTCTCGCCTCCATAACACCCTACACCCTCCTCCTCCCCACCTCCTTCCTCCTCATCCACATCATCCTACAGCGTCCGCATACCACCGAGTCCTTACTCGTTCTGCGCGGGTTGGGGATCCAGACGTCCACGTCGTCGGCGTCGTATTTGTCGTCTGCGACGACGCGGTTCATTCCTACGGAGAAGGTGCAGGATATCTTGGTGAACGAGGCGTTTCGGGGGNGTAGGACGGGGATTGATAACGAAATTATGATTTTGAGTTTTATTTCTATGATTGTGAATTGGGATTGAATTGAGATGGGTATTTCTTCATTTCTCGGGTTCATTCAGCTAGGTTGCTTTTTCAACTACATCTACTGTGGTTTCTTGGTTTTCCAGAGCAAGAACCTTATTAGTCCTACGATATCCTTGGGCCTTCATATCGGCCGAGTCCTTGAACCCCTTCCTGACGGCATAGTTCTCATTTTGAATATGCACAAGCTCCATCAGAGGCTTCTTCATCACAGGTGTATATATTCCCTGTAGCCTTGGTGTCTCCCCACCATCAAATACCTTCTGGCTGGTATTACCCCTCTTTTTCTTCGATGTAAGTTCCTTTACCGGATCACCTTTACTCTGTACCATCTCCAGCAGAGTACCAGCTAACATCTCATCAATCTTGGCCTCTCTCCACACACCCCATAAGTCTTCCACAAGTCCTCCTGGAGCATACTTATCATCTCCCTTTCCGGGACCATCACCAACATAAATCCATTGCATAGCATCCTTTCGTTCCGGATCATCCTCGCGAGGGAAAATACATTCCCATAAAACCAGAGGAGTATCAGTGGCCATCTCATAAGTAGGCCTTCGAGGATTCGTCTTCGTGTCCAACAGTTCTGCCACAATAGATGGCTTTTCCAATCCCTGGCCCACCAAGAACAAAACAGCAACCATGCAACGAACTTGGTGCCACAAAAATGCCGATCCATGAAGATTGAAAGACCAAACACTAGGAGTCATTCCCGTCTTCTCCTCTTGACCGGGGCTAAAATCTTCCGAAGCTGTATAAATAAGTTTTAAATTCGTATCATTTTCATCCTTGATTTCCGTGTGAAATATCATTCTTTCGAAATTTGTAATTTGCTTTCCTGGATCGACTTTACAGAAATTCCTGAAATCATGGGTGCCTTCAAACATCTTTGCCGCTTCGCGCATTGCTTCGATGTCTAGATATCCATCCTTCATTTTAGTGGTGTTTACCTTTCCGTCTGGACCTGGGCCTTCTAGGTTATGGGGTACCGGGGCAAATGCTGGATTGGTGAAGAAATATTTATATCTTCTCTCGCGACATGAAAAACGTGCTGAGAAATCGATTGGTGGGGCAGGACACCATGCCAGAATTCTAATTTCTGGAGGGAGAAGATGGTTTAACAGAGCGCAATAAGGAATCTCGTCCGCGATTGGGTCGAAATTTAGAGCTTCTTGGAGTTCTGGATCGTTGAGGTCGATATGATGCGATGGCTGTTGATCTGGGGGTGGTAGGCGCGATGGTCGCAATGCCGGACTCCCAAGTTCGAGTCCGTCCTCTCTCGGATGCATATTGAACATATCATCCACCCCGTCTTCCACGTCGATTTCTCTTTCCACGTTCTCCTTTCTCTTCACCAAAGGGCGATTGCTCCTGACCCTGATTCCAATGACTTGTCCAAATGCGCTGACACCCTTATCCGTTCTCCCACACTTGCTATACTCGGTTCCTTCCCAATTGACAACCCCAGGGTCCAGTGGATGTGTTGCTTGTGGGAAAATAAGTCGCGCTTTGTTCAAAGCCTTCCATAACTCCTCCTCGATCGTGGGCATGGATTTGTCTTGTCCTGGATGATGCTCGAAACCATGATACTTCTTGCCCAAATATGCTAGCTTCAGCGCAATGAGGCGGGTATTATATTTCGCAGGATCAAAAACTCGCTCTGTGCGTGGCTTCTTCCATGATTTCTTCTCTGGCGCATTCTCTTTTCCGGGAGGGAGTAAACTAATTTGATGTCAGTCAAGTTCAACATTTCAGAGGGAGAGGCCCACCTCTGATTCTTGCTCTTAAGTTCCTTCTCCAATTGCGTAACCCTCTCAATCAATCTCTCATTACTCCAAGCGCTATAGTCAGTCTGCTCCTCCATCTTGGCCTCGATGTATCGCTGTCGCGCACCAGTGGTTTTCGCAATGTGTTTCGGTCTCATCCAACGAGAGGTGGTAGATTCATGAAAATGGGACTTGGAGATCTTGCTCAATTGAATCCTTTTGCAAGCATGCTGTGGTATGAAAAATAACTTCATCGATTCTCTTATGACGGAAAGGTTTGACTCATCGAGTCCTCGAGTGGAGTTGTTTTCATTGGCAGAAAGAGAAATCCCCCGCCCTTATCTTATCACCACGTGCCGCGTTTCATTGCTTTTTGGACGACTTCATGATATCGGATGGTGAGGCTTTGATTCCTTCCTCCAGAAATTCAATCATGTATATAGGATGACGGACAATGAATCCCCTGAGATCCAAATTCTTTTGCTAGGTGATGCAGACTGTGGGAAATCAACATTTCTCTCGTGAGTCCTCCCCCCTTTCGACCCCTGCAGGTCTCTCGTCAAACCGCCACTCATTACCTCCTTAACCCCGCTTTGAGAAATGTACCGTTCATATATATCAGAACAAGACAGGACTAACAACCAATACAGAAGGATAAGCCAGGGGTCTCCCACAGGTCCAAAGCCGAACCCCAATATCACCGCGAATAAATCACTCATCCCGCTTCTCCGAGATGAAAACCAGCCATTCGTTTTCGAGATCAAATTCGGCAATAAACCATTCCGATTTGAATTCTATGACACTGCTTCACCAAACAGTTGGAAACTCTTGACGCCAAGCGTCATAATACTATGTTATGACATCTCATCCCGAATAAGTCTCATTGATGTCCAAAGACTCGTATGTTCTATCTCCCTTCATTTCCCCACTCCATCCTCCTCATTACCCTTATTCCAATCTCAGATAATAAATTTCTAACCTCTCCTCCCTTATAAAAAGTGGTCCCCCCTTCTCTCCCAAACTTTCACACCCTCCCTCCTCGCCACAGTCCCCGTCCTCCTCCTAGGTCTTAAGCGCGATCTCCGTTCGGAAACTGATCCAAATGGCATCATCTATCCCCAAGAAGCATATCGTATCGCCCAGGAAATGAGATGTGATAAGTATATGGAGTGTTCTGCGTTTACGGGGGAGTTGGTACAGGAGGTTGTGGAGGATATCTGTAGGACTGCTGCGAATAGTGCGAGGGCTGAAGGAGGGGGGTTAAGCGAGGGTGGCTGTTTGGTTATGTGATTTTGGGGGCGTGTGGAAGCTATTATTACTTTGTCGTGGAAGAAGCGGCTAAGAGAATGCTTGGGGTGAAGGTTGAGAGGAGTGATCCAACCATATAGCTACTGTGAATCTATTTCACATGCATACTCCAGTAATCTGAGCGACGGTGCCACCACCTGGTGCAGCTATCCGTGATCTGTAGACAAAGGATGTACAAATATACCTCTATGCTTATATGATTTCCACAGTCAAGTAGATGTCAAGTGGATGCCCTCCAACACAAGTATTGACGTTGTTCTGTTTAACCTCGGAAATATAGAATAGTCAGATGGCACTTGATTACGCCGCTATTTAATTAGAATGAATTTCTATGCTCTTTCAGGCAGCAAATCTTTCAAATCAGCAAAAGGAACGGTTATGAGATCGTGGAAAGTTGAAGGGGCTTCAATATCTTTATAATAACTACAACAGAATATTCGCCCTCTTAATAACGGCCAACGCCTTCCTTGTTTCTATTCTTGTAAATCCCCCTCTCCTTCACAAACTTTCCTTTATACTTTTGCATGTCGAAATCCTGCAACTCCTGTTGTCCTAACGCCAATTTCTCATAAATCATGTTCCTTAACTTCCCCCCAGCTTTCAATTGTAGATCATTAAGCATTGTTAACTCTGCGATATCTTTTTCGAGCGCGGGCTCAATTTCGATTCTAGCCTTACGGCGAGCACTCTCTGTGTTCTCCGCTTTAGACGCTGCATTTGCCTGCTCGGTCCAATATTCGATACTACCAAGAAGTTCAATCGCCC
Organism: Hymenoscyphus fraxineus; assembly: GCA_900184765.1. Taxonomy (NCBI): domain Eukaryota; kingdom Fungi; phylum Ascomycota; class Leotiomycetes; order Helotiales; family Helotiaceae; genus Hymenoscyphus; species Hymenoscyphus fraxineus. Next base: position 1,260,553 of record LT855426.1, on the reverse strand, counting down.
GTTTTTTGGGAGATTGACCACTTTTCGGTGGTGTGCTTGCCTGGACTTTGATCTTGATTTCGCGTATAAAGCATGCAAAGATACAGTCAAATATAATTGAAAGAACGGACTCGTTGGGTCGTGTGGTCGACATGTTAGCGTGGATATTCAGAATAACCTCTATCGAAAGCACAAGAAATTGAAGATTCCATATTTCACTAACACTGAGGGGGTATTTAAATTGATGCTCCTTTATTCTATCGAATTTCCAATCCCCGTTGGGTTTCTTTGATAAATTTGTTGGTGTTGTGATATCTGTTGGTGTTGGTTAAGTAGTGTTGGTCCTCATAGAATACCGATGTTGGTGCAACTTTTACAACAGCCACTAGCGAGCAGGAGATGTCACTTGGCAGTTTACAACAAAGACTGCCTAGCAGCGAGTCGCAATGAGCTTTGATAGACTGGCGGGACATGCACTCGAACTTAAAACACCTCTTCCCATACTATATCTGCGAAATTTTCCCATTTAACACTAAGCCAACTTATGTTCTACCGTACGGAATTCAACGTACTAATCATATATGATGCTGTTAGTTCTGCCGAGTGGTTTCCACCGCATGTAGCAGGAGGGATCATTCGGCAGTATTCCAGCAAGTAGTACATCAACGGAGAAGCTTAAACTAGGGCTCTAAACCCCTCACTCTGCCCAAAGTAGCTAGCTTGCCAGTAACTGGATTTCAGATCTCTTTCCAGTCACCTTGGCCATTTCGGCATTCTAAATTTCTTCAACACGTTATGAGCCCGGAGCGGAAGCTCTAGGGTGTCACGAACTCTGAAAAACATTGTTGACTTCCGTCATGAAGAAGGCAGGTTAAGATTAAGTTCATCCTGTTGGAAATCCTCTACTAGACAGCTCGTCCTTTCTAATCCGTCATAGCTAGAGAGCGAGAGCAAGAAGTTGGAGCGTTATCCCTTCCAGATACGAGAGGATGTTCAAAAATTGCGCACGGAAAGTGAATGCAACAGCTGGATATGAAAAGATTTGAGCCCCAGTTCGACCCATTTACTGCGTCCGCATATATCTACCTCGAGTGCACGTCGATTTCTGTCTTTCTAATATACCGAGTGTAGAAGGGATAGTCGAAGAATCTTGACCATGATATCGAACCGTTCACTCTCTATGTCTTCCCTATCGTCCGATCTAAATGCCATGATGAGGAAGGTGGGAGGGTGTCTGCTGGCTCGGTTAAGGGGGATTCGGGAGGGCTGATTTCTGCCGGTTTTCTAGTAATTTGCGGAGAGAGTTGAGGATATCCTCAAGCGGATTTCGGTCGGATTTGGAGGGCTTAATTAAGAGATAAATATAGGACAACGGAGTGCAATTCTCGAATCAGCTAGTGAATTTGACATCCTATACAACGGTTTGAGGAAGCGGTGCTTAAGTATCAAACGCTACAACAAAGCTTTATAGTAAATTTAAGATAGTACGAAATATTGGACGGGGGTTCTCTAGTACCTTGAGCCATAGCTAGGAAATGATGACTAGAATTTTCTAAAATAGGCAAGACGTACTACGGTATCTTGTTATGCCAACTAACCTAAGTAACTGAATCGCAAAAGCTATATTTACTATTTTTACTATGCCTATATCTCTACAACCCTGCCCTTAGACTTTACATGCCAAGGTACTTTCACGTATATACCTACCCCTATTGTCGCACCCTTACTATCTGTCGTCCACTGTTACTCCGATATCCTCACTGTCGCCTAGACTCGTTATCGTATAGGATTTTTACCCTAGTATGTTGTTTAAAAAAGAGGGAGAGGGATGCGGGGAAAGTATCTTAGTTGTGGGTGTTACTTATTCCTACCCCAATACGACCTTCCTAAAGAGGTTAGGTTAGCACGCGTTACGCTATCAATGGATTTGCTACTCGCCAGTTCTCGCTCTCGCTCCTACTTCCTCATCTCTTTAGACGAGACAGCACTTGCGACAGCGAGAAGGTATAGGTTTTTTTAGCTGGAGGTATTACCACAAGACTTATGAGAGTGGAGGGATATAGTTAGCACTTACAAGATACGTGGGGAGCTAGGGGGTAGGGGCCACGGAAACAGGGGTACTAAAANAGAGAGAGAGAGAGAGAGAGAGAGAGAGAGAGAGAGAGAGAGAGAGAGAGAGAGAGAGAACAGCTAGCTAGATATAAGCAGGGCTCTGATATAATTACTGTCTGCCAGCTGGAAGTGTTCGAAATAGAACTGTCGCCTTTTATATAGAATATATTAACACTAGATAGTAAAGTTAAGAGTACTCGAGAGTATTTATGTTATTCGTTCTAGAGTGTAGAGTAATAAAAAAGAAGGTGTACCTAGAGTACCTTAGAGGGGAAAGCGGAGTTTTTTAGATAGTCTAGAGACTCTCGTCTAAGTGTCTTATATAGAATATAGTCCTCGGAAAAAAACCGCCAGGTGATAGTAGGAGGGCAGTTTATTAATAAAGATAGTTTTAAAATATTAGATAGTTATATTAATAAGATAATTAAGAATGATTTCCCGAAATCTAAAAGCGTTCTAGGACCGTCCCGAGAGCGTCCTAAAAGGCGTCCTAGGACCGTCCTAAACCCGTCCTAAATCCTAGGTGTACATGTGATTACGTAAGTAGGGTACGTGCGCAAGGTACTCCCGGCATGCGCTTGGGCGTCTACGGGCACATACCCCGCGCGTGGCTAAGTCCCTTAACCACCGCTTTCCAACACTCGCACGTCATGCCGCCCATGATGCGCGCCCGTGAAATTTCGCTGAATCGACTGAATTTCACACTTATATTTTTATAGCGTTGGGGTTAAGCGCATAGGAGCACTACCGAGTACTAGATGTGGCCCGTGCGCTACGGCTCTGCGCGGCTCTATAGGGCACTTTTCCGTACCGTCCCGGGACCGTCCCGGAAGCGTCCTGGAAGCGTCCGAGAACGCTTCTACGACTATCTAGCGACTATTTATATATTAAACTATTAATATAAAAGATAGTTATAAATTTAAAACTCTTTATAAGTAAAATAGC
>LT855426.1:1202056-1249102 GCA_900184765.1 Hymenoscyphus fraxineus | reverse complement strand
AGGCTAAAAAAGGTTAAAAATAAGTCTTTTTACTACGCAAATAACAGTCTTTTTGCTACGCAAGTGACAGCCTTTTTACTACGCAAGTAACAGCCTTTTTACTACGCAAGTAACAGCCTTTTTACTACGTAAGTGACAGTCTTTTTGCTACGAAAGTGACAGTCTTTTTACGGTACGAAGGCACGTGGGAGCGCTAGGGAGGGTTCGCTAGGGAGGGTTCGCCAGGGAGGGTTCGCTAGTAGTCTTTTTGCTACGCAAGTGACAGTCTTTTTGCTACGAAAGTGATAGTCTTTTTACGGTACGAAGGCACGTGGGAGCGCCAGGGAGGGTTCGCCAGGGAGGGTTCGCCAGGGAGGGTTCGCTAGTAGTCTTTTTGCTACGCAAGTGACAGTCTTTTTGCTACGAAAGTGACAGTCTTTTTACGGTACGAAGGCACGTGAAAGGGTGGGTCCTAGGAATGGATATCTATAGTACGAAGGCACGTGGGAGCCAAGGAGGGGATCACTTTGTGAAGTAATTTCCACCATATTTCAAACCGGGCCATTTAGACCCACTAAAACCCNGAAAGGAATGGATAGGAGAGCTTTCTAAACGTAACGGATAGGCCTCGGAAAGGAGTGTGGATAGGAAAGGACGGGAGTGGAACGGACGGGAGATACCAAACACTGTTAATATTATACTAAAAACGCTAATACGATCTCTATTCAATATCGACAGAGACTCCTATATACAATCCGCAATACTACGAATTCGATAAAGAGAGATACTAGATTCGTAAGAGTTTGCTAGCGATATTAACGAAGAGGACCTACACTACCTACGGCTCGTTAGCTTTTCTCAAAGAAGTAGGGGGGTTTGTATGGGGGTTTAGGGGTTACGATACTTGGTTTAGGTCTATTAGTTTACGAGTCTTTTGGCGGGTTATTTTAGTAGAGTTTTAGTACTATTAATCTGGTATTATACGGAAGTGGAAGTGGAAGTAGAAGTAGGAGTGGGAGTAGGATTAGTCTTATTTACTGTTTATTGTTTATTCCTTAATTACACAAGTTTACCTACGAATTCACTATAAAATAAATGAGTAAATCGAATAATTGAGAATGCAGGGGCCCTTGCTAGTACCGACGCCACTTTACAGGGATCTATTTAAAAACGTTGACGGAATAGTAAAACCCCAAGTTTGCAAGTATATTTGCCATCATGATAGGTCTTCACTCTCTGAATTATGATCACAAATTCCTGGGACAGTGCATGTGGTCTTTGAATAGAGCCTCCTACAGCTTCTCTCCACCGATTTGAGGCCCTATTCTACATACCCAGATTGATTGGAATCGTACTTGAAGTCAAGCTGTCGATTTCGAGTTTTACACGTCAACTTTCTATATGATCCGTTATAGATGGATTAAGTCCAATTTATTCCTTTGTTGTGCCAATGCCATGAAATCCAATCAACCACAGTCAAAAGATTTATTGAACTAGACTATTAACAATAGATTCAAAGCATTTCCCATACTGAGATTATCCTGAGAGACTGGTATGCTTGGAGACAATAATACCAATGCCTTTACTGGCGCATTACTGTAGTCGGGCGATTATCGGTTATCGGATTGCGGGGGTGGTCGGCCCCGAATTGGCCGAGATAAATTTATTTTCTGCCCGCATTTTTCCAGCGCGATACGAGTACAGTAGCTCTCACAGCTTCTCTGCGCCCCAACATCAGCACTCTCGGACTTTGCGACTCTCTGTCTATTGCAAAAGAAGTAAGATTAAAATGATGGATACCACCATGGAGGAGATTGTGGCGCCATCGAATGCGCCCGGCCAAGTTCAGGTGTATTTCACGACGAATTCCGAGGATATAGAACTGCCAGAAGAAAAAAGACAATTGCGCGTGCCTACTGGTATGTAGGAAATCAGAATTGATGAGCCCGAATAATGCGCCTGTGCTAATCCAAACTCCAGATGTCCGCCGATATGGCCTCTCTCAAATCCTCAATTCGGAGTCGATGCTGGACACTTCCTCTCCCATTCCCTTCGATTTTCTGATCAATGGTACCTTCCTCCGCACCACGATCGACGAATACTTGGTCGCAAACGGTCTATCCGCAGAGACGACTTTGAACTTGCAATATGTGCGCAGTTTGATCCCGCCGCTATACGAGGCCAGCTTTGAACATGACGATTGGGTTAGTTGTGTAGATGTACTCTCTGGGAGCTCTGCTGCTGGAACCTGGAATGGCCAGCAAATAACTCCTGGGCAAGAACGTATCCTCTCCGGATCTTACGATGGGTTGTTGCGAATTTGGAATAAATCAGGGCAGACGATTGCGACTTCGACGTCGTCGAGCGCAGGTGGGCATACTTCTAGCATCAAATCCGCCAGGTTCATATCTCCCACCCAAATTGCATCCGCAGGCCTAGACCGTACGATCAGAATATGGAAATATGCGGAAGCACAGGATGGGTTCTCGGGCGACCTCAAGCCAACGTTGGAATTGTATGGTCATACTGGTGCAATCGACTCTATTGATGTGCATGGCCCCTCTGATCGTATTCTCTCGGCCTCGATCGATGGCACCGTTGGTCTCTGGACGACACAAAAGTCTTCTGCGCCCGCTGCGTCATCTTCTCTGCTCACATCTGGTCCTCTGGCAAAACGGAGGAAGCTTACTACTTCAACTTCTACCCCGCAGCGAGGTCCCCTTTCCCTTATCTCTTCCCATACCGCACCCGTCACCGCAGCAATATTCAATCCTGGCGACTCAACTGTAGCCTACTCAGCTTCCCAAGACCACACAATAAAGACTCTTGATCTTACAACGCTGGAAGTTGTAGATACGCGTACGACATCTCATCCACTTCTATCCCTGGCCGCTCTACCGGGTATATCGTCCCAGTTACTAGCTGCAGGGACTAGTGCACGACATATCACCCTTCTGGATCCCCGTATCTCTGCTTCCGCTACTCAGGTGATGACTTTACGTGGCCATACAAACAAAATTGTCTCGTTGTCGCCAGACCCAGAAAGTAATTATGGTTTGATATCCGGAAGTCATGACGGCACGTGCCGAGTTTGGGATCTGAGAAGCTCTAGACAAGGAACGAAAGATGAGGGCAATGGGCTTGTTGGAGAAGCTGTGTACGTTGTAGAAAGAGACAGTCAAAAAGGAGGCGCAAAGCGTCCTGTTGGCGGAGAAGGCATCAAAGTTTTCGGGGTGACTTGGGATAAAGACGTTGGTATTGTCAGTGCCGGAGAAGATAAAATGGTGCAGGTTAATAGAGGCAGAGGCGTCACAAGAACGGAATCTTCATGAGTAAAGGACTAATATTATAACCATTTGATACCCGGATCATCAGAATCTCCGCAAAAGTCTTGTACAATGTACTTACCACTACTCTTTTCTTTCGGCCGCAGCCCTCAAAGGACCAGAAAATCTGAAGTGACATGGAGGTGCTCTAGCCTTGTATATCTGTTGGAATAAGTATTAACGTCTTTTCTTTTGGTACCAGCAAGGGTTACAAACAGCCTAAAGAAATCAAAGGTTGTGTGAGGATGGTTACGTAAAATTTAAATAAGCTCATGCCACTTACACACACTGTCTGTCACGACATATCAAAAGATACTCATGTCGATTGCTAACTTCTTCTCAGGTTAAGTCTATTGAATTTCCCGCGTCCAAAATGCGAGGGCCACCGAGCCAGAGTCTTCTCAATTTTTATTTTGAAAACAACTCCCAGCTTCTCATCGATACCAGTATAACGGTGCCGTTCCATGTCATCTGTACCCCACGTTATGCCGCCATCAATACGAGGATAACTGTTTATAGCCGCACGGATTGCATCACGGAGAGCCAATCCCTTGAAATAAATCGAAGGTATTACGTTCTTTCCTCTACGAAACAGAAACAGCTGTACAAAATCAATAATTGGCGAAATCTGCTGCCTAAATAAGCAGAAGGATTCCCGGTACCTTGGCCAAGTCCCGCTGGTTTTCCGGCGCCATTCACGTCATCAGATCTCTGATGCATCTCTTTGGGATTATTTCCTGATATTTTTAGCTTGGGGATTTGGTATGTCGTGCTGTTATTGAAGCTGGGTACTGGTAGTGGCTTGTCAATTGGTAAGTACACTCCTCATACTGTATCAGTTTTACCCGAGCCCGAGTCTCACTCACTACGGCGCAGACACTTCCACGACCTCGCATATTCCAAGTGGCGCTCTTTGCATGATTCAGGCTGGAGGTCTGGGACTGCCTTCGTTTTTGGGTTGTACAGAGCTGCGGTGATACCATTTCTTTAATTCTTTTCACATTGTTTTGATTGCATTTGTAGATCCGATGGCTCCCGGCGGCCAGGTATCTGTTACGATATTCAAACTCCCATAACTGTCATTTGACGCCTTCATATTATGCTTATTCTGGCCAAGAGCGGAGCTTATTCCTTGTACCGATTGGTACCAGCGTGCATTTGGAATAGGCTCAACAAACACACAGAGAGGTCCAGCAGCCACATCACAATGCAACCCTCAAAATCGTATTTGTCTTCGACACGCTGCGAGAGTAAGACGCATCCCGGGATTTTGATGTATGCAGCTCATTCTTATCAGCAGTGGAGGCAACCAAGGCTCTCGGGAGAGACCCAAAACTTCGATATGGTTACATCCTCAAAGCGACGTGCCCAATTTTGTCGGAGGACTGCCAGTGGACCTGGTGGATGTGGTTTTTAGCTTTAATAAGAGCGGATATACTCTTATATAAATAAAAAAACATCCCTAGCTAATACTAGTAATGCGGCCACAAAACTCGTGTATAAGAACTGTTATAATAATACAAATGATATAACGTATAATACATAGATGTAATTAACTAAACAAGTACATTACGTGATAAACTAAACCTGTACAGTCGTAAAGTACTTACGCGTGATAAATTGAACGATAAGCATATTCAGATATTTCAGCTTATCCAGCTAAGCGAAGATATTACTAATTCCAACAACTATTACGGCCACTAGTACGTTTTCCATCTTTAGGCATATGGTTTTCCAATACTCAGGGATTCGTACAGTGACGATCTTTCCCTTTTCCATGTTCTTCTGCTTAAGAATATCCATTTTTTGAAGACCATTACGTAGGTAATTATTTTCACTTTTGTCATAGTCTTCCTTTGTAAAGTACATATAAAGATGTTCCTTGAACACCTTCTACACTATTCCACTCCTTCACCCCCCGGACTCTTAAGATGTCAATACTACAACCCATCCTCTTCACCCCCTCAGCCTCCGCCCTCTCCGCCTGCTCCTCTATATCCTCCAGCGTAAACATTCCCATCTACAGCGTCCCCGTCTCCTCCCTTGCACCTGAATACGTGTACGCCAAAACACACTACTACTCAGCGACCAACGCTGATAACACGCCTGCTTGTGTTGTATTTCCCACTGCTGCTGAACATGTCTCAGGCATTTTGAGGGTTTTGGATGCGTTCCCTGATGTGGGGTTTGCGGTTAAATCTGGGGGACATAATCCTAATACGGGGTTTAGCAGTACGGATGGAGGTGTTCTGATTAGTTTTAAGGATTGGAACAAGAGTGTCCTGAAGGGGGATGGGGGTTTGGCGGATGTTAGTCCTGGGGCGAGGGTGAGTTTTGAAGAAGTTTTCTTTTTACTATGAGCTTGGATTTTTTGATTGGGTTTAAAAGCACAGAAATGCTGACTCTGATATCTTGCGTAGTGGGAAAATGTCATCAGTGATCTAGAAGAGAGAGGACGCGCCGTTGTTGGGGGCCGTATTGGTGGGTTTCACTTTCTTGTGGAGAGTAAGGAGATCTGATTTCGCTAACCGAATGTAGGAGATGTTGGGGTAGGATTACTTCTTGGTGGCGGGTTAAGCTTTCTGAGTACCCAGTACGGATTGGCTTGTGATTCTGTTGTGAATTATGAAGTTGTTCTTGCAAATTCGACGGTTGTCAATGTGAATGAGAATGAGAATTCTGATTTGTTCTGGGCATTGAAAGGTGGCGGGAATCAGTTCGGTATGTATTCCAATATTTTGATGGGAAATGAGGAAGGCAAAAAGTGCTGATGGTTGTAGGTATTGTAACGAAGTACACGATGAAAACAGTCCCTATCGGTCAGGTTTGGGGGGGTGTACGTACTTATTCGTTTCTTAACGCGGATAAGTTACTCGCCGCAACTTCGGACTGTAAGTGATGGATATTTTATTCTCCTTGTTCCATTCAATCTCTTCTATCGGATAGGAGACCCCAGAACTGATCACCTGATTCCTAGGGACTGGAAACTTACCCGATCCTAAAGGAAGCGTCATCGTTACGGGCGATGTTGCCGCAGATAATGTTATTGATATATTTGTGGTTTATTTCTTCTATGATGGGCCTATTCCCCCACCAGGGGTGTTCGACAAGTTTGATATTATCCCTGCGCTCACAGATGATACGAAGACGAGATCTTATAGTGATTTGGTGGGTTAATGTACACCAAAACTACGTAGGGGTGATGCTGATACTGGATAAAATAGCTTCTCGCGAATAATGAGTTGGCGAGTATTTACGGGTTTCGATTTATCCTTCGGGTAAGCTATTCTATTCCAACTTGAGAAGGTCTCGCAACTAATAAAATACATCTCACAGGCTTCAACAATTCCCAACTTACCTGGTCAAAATGGAACGGATCTCTACGTCTCTGCCTACAACCTTTACCAAAATTATCTCATATCCCAAGGTTTAGACCGCCTCTTTCAACTTGGCTTTGTCTTCTCAATTTCTTTTCAGCCATTCCCACACCAAATTCCCCTCCAATCACAGATCGTAAACCCTCACGGCAATCCCATGAACCTCTCCGCTGCGGACGGGGACAAAATGTGGATAGGCTTCACCATCTCCTGGTTAGCGAGTATCAGCGATAGTACCGCCACTGATATCTCCCAACATCTGACCGAGAGCTTGGAAGCGTTTGTGGAGGAGACCTATCCTGGTTTGAAGAGTACGAATGAGATTGAGGGCGGGGAGAAGGGGGCCGGGAATGAGTTTGTGTATTTGAATGATGCTATGAGTGATCAGAGGCCTTTACAGAGTTATGGAAGAGAGAGCTACGAGAGATTGAGGGCGATCCAGAGAAGGTATGATCCTGATGGAATGTTGAGGGGTCGGACCGGTGGTTTTAAATATGTTTGATGGAGATATATGGAGAGTTTTGGGGGTTTTTGTCAATCTAGTTTAATATCCTCTCGTCTCGATGTGGATTTATTCCTCGTCCTGAGATTGGGTTTTTGTTGGCTATTGGTCGATGTTTGTAGTTGTTGAAATGAAGAATTTTATAAGTCTATTCATCGGTAAGATCTAATATGGTATGCTGGTCAATAGAAAGCTTCAAGCTTGCTGTCGCCACGCTAATACAATGGGATATTGCGATTTTCCTTTACAGATAGCCGAAGTACAGAAGTTCTTCCCATTGTTCTGCGGATACCTAGTTAAAACCGATACCTAACCTAAGCTTGAGGCATTTACGGAGCAAATGGATTCTTCCAAGCCTTCTAACTCATTATTTCTCAAAGTGAAATCACGCTAACAACTAGTCTTCCACCAAATACCACGCTACAGGTGCTGATGACTTTTGTTTCATACGGGTTCTTCAAGATTTCCGGGACCGTATAGGAGGCTGTCGTCGGACGAAGATCTTCCGATCTCCCTAATATTTCTTTGACCCTCTTAAGAAGCAAAATGCCTTTAACTACAGCTTGTACCTGGAAGTACTCCCAAGTGATACTTACTAATCACGTGAGAGCGAGTTCTGTCGATCACGTCGGATTGGGAAACCAGTCACAAAAATGCGACTCGGAAAACATTCGGTACAGAGTTTTATACTGGGGCATTGTTACCTAAAGCCCCTAAAGCCACTAATAATGTCCCAGACATCCCCTTGCAGTTTTCATCAACGCTGCATTTCCAAACCCTTCTAACACGCCTTGAGATGCTTAAGCATACTGACGGGCGCGAACCAGATTCCCGGTTTTGGACATCATGTCACTCTTTCGGATCCCTCGGCTTTTAGGCCCAGATTCGACCGTCCTGTCTCTCAATTAATCTCATGGTTCTAACTTTTCTGCACCGTTGACATCCTTCTTTATCCCTGAATCTTCTGCGCAGCAAAAACGGTCAAGGTGGTTCGGAACCCCTTTTCATGCCAGATAGCTTTGTTAAAAATCCAGGGGTATGCCAGTTGGTATTTTGTGATTGACCTTCACAAAAAGTATATCCCACCCTCGTTTCCGAACCAACCCACGTGCATTACATATCATATTTGAAGTTTGCAACTTTTTATTTGACCATAATTCCCGAGAACAAGCATTTATACAGGTATACCCGTATCACTTCGTAAACAGACAAATGTGGGGTTCGGTAAAGCGGTTCATTCAAACCCGGGTGGTCGGACCGGTCGGAATGATGCCCCAGTGCGCTACGATGACCGGGCCGACTTACTCCGAGCTACTTGGATAGCACTGGAAGGAAGCGCAACTACCAGGACTAAGAGTGGATACTACAAGTATAAACTTATTTAATTAGATGTCTCCATACATATGCGGCGACGGAAGAACATCATCCGAATATGAGATACTAATCAACAGCGAATACAGGAAGTACTGTACTTCTGAAGTTCTAATTTCGCGCTTGATTTTATTACCCAGTACGTAGCTTTTTGTAACTTCAACAGGTTGAAAGAACGTATTTAACATGTTACTGCAGCAATTTACATCCAATCCAAAGCGTTTCCCTCTATAATATGCCAAGGACCGTCAGTAGCTGGAGTCTGGACGGATCCTTACCGAAGTGACCGAAGCGATCCAGGTGGAGATCGTATAATCTGGGGTCAAACCCAGTTCCTGACACGATTTGAGAATGAAATCCGTCGTGGGTAGCAGTACTAGCGCGCGATACTTGTACAAGTAGAATCGATGTTCTTATCTGTCCAAATACAACTCCCAGGTATAACGATGTTGCCAGTGTTGGTAATTCTACCAAAAGCGACAGAGCATTTGGGTTGTTAGTCATGCCTGACCCTGGCAAGTATAGACTTTCATGAAAAGATGTTCCGGCTTCGGGGAATTCTGTGTCAAAGCTTTTTGACGTTTCAAGGTTGTCTGAACTCCGGACGATGTTTGCTGTTTCCAAAGAGGCTTTCCGCTTTGATAATTTGCTTAAACCTCCCGCACTTTATCGAGATTGATGCCTTGGGTCGCGTTTAATTCTTGACTACTTAATCTGCAGCATCCCTTCTTTGAAGATATAATCGGTTCTAATTTGGTCGACTGGATATTTGTATAATTGCCCCGGCGGCTAGAGCATTCATTGTTTTATACAACCAGCTATTTTCTTAGCGACACGCTCTTTCACAACTTTACATTCTTTTATATATTATAGCTATTATGCGTTTTTCGCTGTTCTTGGGGCTTGCCTCGGTTGCGGTAGCTGTTGATCCCTTGGGTATGTGTGGAATTTTATTCTCCTAGTATAGTGCTAATCGCATCCAGTGGACCTGGGATATGCCAAATATCAAGGTCAAACTTTACAAAATGGGGTCAATCAATGGTTGAGCATGCGATTTGCAGCACCTGTAATTGGCAAAAATCGTTTTAATGCCCCTCAGGCCCCTCTCCCAGAGACCGCGGTTCAAGACTCGACTAAGGTCAGTCCATCGAGATTCATGGCCAATCCAAAATCATTTGGCTAACATTCAACAGGAAGGAGCTCTCTGTGTCTCAGCAAACAATCAGGAAGGATTACAATTTGGGTCGGCAAGACAACCGATGGCTGAAGATTGTTTATTTGCTGCAGTCTACTCGCCTAAGAATGCGACAGAGACCTCAAATCTGCCCATCATGTTTTTCATTTCAGGTGGTGGTTTCAATTCCAATTCCAATGGAAATTTCAACGGCACTGGCTTAGTTGAAGCATCTGGGGGAAACATGATTGTCGTGCGAGCCAATTATCGAGTTGGAATGCTAGGATTCGTCTCTGGAACATTAATTGAGAATGACAAGAACGGTGCAGTCTCGAACAACGGTATGAACGATAGTAAGTTGGCTCCACAAATCGCACCACTACAACAGCTAACTTGAAGCAGTTGTTGCTGCACTGAAATGGACACAGCAATTTGCAACCAAGGTAATATTCTGATTCATCGTTTGCTGGCCTGCACTAATCTTTTCTAATGTAGTTTGGTGGAGATCCAAATCACATAGTTGTCACTGGTGTCAGTGCAGGTGGAAACGCAATCGATCTCCTAGTTACTGCAAACAACGGAACCGGCTTCCCCGGTCTTTTCGTGGGTGCTATATCAGAAAGTACCGGATGGGGAAGTATGCCCAACGTTGTTACTCGTGATGCCGATCTCCAAAAAAACATCAACGCAACAGGCTGCTTGAACGACCCAGACCCAATAAACTGCATGCGATTATTGCCAATTGCTGAATTCCAAAACAAGACACTAAAGAATGGATGGGGACCAACTGTTGAAGGGAAATTATTTACAGCCCCACAATATCAATTGATGGAGCAAGGGAAATTTATGAAGATTCCTATCATTTATGGATGTAAGCAGATCCTCAGACTTGCTTGTGTACAATGCTCACAATCACAGGGACCAGTAACGAAGGTACCCCAGATTTCATCTCAAATCAATCTGCAACGACAGACGAAGATTTGATTAGGAAGTTCAAGAACAATGTTCCAATTGCAACCGACGCCGACCTACAGAAGCTTCTTCAGCTTTATCCCGACTCTCTCAACCAGAAGGACTTTTTCGGCCGTGATGTGTCCGTCAAAAATGCAACTCTTCGTAAGGGAAGTGGCATTAAATGGCAACAAGATGCCACTATCAGTACCGAATTGAAACTTGCTTGTATCGCCGGATTCTTCTCCGATATGCACTCCCTACACGGAAACACGGAAAGTTACCATTATCGCTACAACGTTCTTGACAGTACTCCAGGTGGGCTCGCAGATCAAGGACTCTTCACGCCGCATGTCAACGAAATTTACGCAGTCTTCGGCAAAAACAACACCGACGGAGGAGATCCAAAATGTCTCGATATCCCCTTTGCTCAAGGCGGATGTCTCGAGGGGGCAAAGATCACTCAAAGCTATTGGATGTCATTCGTCCGATCATTAGATCCTAACAAGTTCAAAGATCCCTCTGCACCCGTTTGGGAGAAATGGACCATGGCTACGCCAGTACGGGTGTTGCTTGATACTGCCAATGCAACAATGGAAACGACTGGGGCAGGTGTTGGAGAAATTATAATTGCGGATCAGAACCAGAGGCAGAGATGCAATAAGTTCATGCTGCCGTTCTCTAAATCGATCAATATCGGTATGAGTGCTGGGGATAAGCTGCCACCATTTGCTAATGGTACGCTACCTGATCCAAATGCCTGATCAGGCGCTGCCCAATTTCTTTAGCATTAGTTATTAATGCCATATATTGAATTTCTTGATGAATACTGTCTGGGACGAGTTGAGTGACGTTCGAGAGACATAAGCTACCAATGAGGAGAAAGTTGATGTGACAATCTAAACGGGTCATCTGCCAGAATCTTTCAACAGCCTTCTTCCCCTTCCTTTTTTTACTGTCAGGCCCATTATCTTTCAAAGAGAAGCCTGGGAACGTACCGTTACAAAGTGGACTAATTTTGAGAACCTGCCATAGTAAAACTACACATTTTCTGTGTACCATCATGATGTACCGGTGATACATATGGTTTCAGAATCCATTGAATGCCCGGGATCCCACGATGGTAAATTTCTCGTCGGGAGCTTCTAATCTTCGCTGTTGAACAACCATGCTAGCCGTTATTTTTGGGATTCACTGGGAACGAGAAGAATTTTCCTGGGCCATACGTCTATTGGTACAGAGACACTAGTTTCACGCCAAATATATATGAGAACTGTGCTATACTGGTTTCAGGAGGTTCTGAAGACGCTGAGATCTTCAATTTGGCAGAAGAATCTACATTAGTAGAAGTCTTGTCCGTTACAGTAGGGCATCCATGATCATCAATGGAAATGTTCACAGTTTATAATTTTTACTTAGTCCCGTTGTAGGGAATTACATTCCAACCTCGAAGTTGAAGATCAAGTCTTGTTGCTGAGTTAAGCCGATGGCTTTTGAAGTGCATGGTTACATCGTCCCTTTCACCTTTCACAACAGATGAAGGTCTGTGGATTGGTCATTGAAAAAGGGTATTGTTACGTATCTGGTCCCATCAAAGGATGGCTGGTGAGTAGAGAAGTGGGTTCATCTAGCTCTGTCCCAACTTCAATCTCTAGTGGATGTCACAATAAATGAACTGAAGCAAGAGACTTGTGGGGGACGTTTTGATGTGTCTTGTTTCCAGATCTTAGAACAAAACCATCTGTGCAGCTCTACAAAATTCACCCTTTACTCTAAAGTTGTTTATTTGGTTTGTGTGGTTCGCCAATTGAGTCTGTCAAAATCTCGCTTAGTCTCGCTTCTTAGGGGGGCTATATCATAAGCAGACCTCATGGTATTGAGAGAAAGAAGACTCTGAGAGGTTTAGGGAGACTATTGGGAGAAAAGTCTGATTCTAGTTTGGGCTGAGTGAACTTGGAGTTATGCAAACAGTATTCTACATCGTTGCTGCATCGTTGCTGGGTTATTGCGTAGTTCCGAACCAACTACGCAACGGCACATATTTGTTGCTCATGAGGCAACAAACTGGACTTCTTTCAATGCCATTGAATATGTGCCTCTACCACTGACGAGTCTACACAACGCAACAAGGCTGGATCATACTGCGGGCTATTTCCCTGCTGAGTTTTTCTACCCATTCTTCGAGCTTTGATCCGCTGTATTTCTGATCCTTTCGCTGAGGAGGACGTGAGATTCCCCAGCTATTCTCTGAAGCCGGCGCGTCTACTTGATTCAACGATGGTCAGTACTCGTTTCATCTGCATTCCTCTCACCCTCTTAACTGATCACTGACCCCGCTTGCCAGCAGGCGCAATTCCATCAATTCCCAAAGCTCCCCCCGGAGCTTCGTGATGATATCTGGAAGATCGCCGCCAGTGACCCCCGAATCGTCAAAGTGACACTTCGGATTGTACTTAGATCAAACCCAATTTATCCTACCGCGCCTGCCTCCACACGTTTGGCTCTCAAAGGCACAACTCCACCTATGGTTCTCGTCAACAAGGAGGCAAAGGAAGCATACATGAGAGAGGTCAAGTTTCTCAAGCAAGAGGGACTAGGATTGAGACACAAGATATGTTTCCAACCTACGGACACGCTACTATTCTGCGGAATCGAGGGACGAAAGGTCTGGAAACGACCAGCTTTGACTCTCTTGAACAGATCCCGTAAGATATCATTCCCTGCAGAGAACGAGAGCAGTAGCTCTTTTTTTGCTGGAGTCACTCGATTGGCCCTCGATAGCGCTGTTTCTCTCCCCGTCTCAACAATTAGCTGCGCTATTGGATACTACGACCTGGATTTGCATCTACAACGTTTCCCCGACCTCAAGAAGGTTACCTTCGTCTCTCACGGATGTATCGTCACTGAGAATTGTCAAAATAGTCTTAAGGATATGGTCGGAAGTGATAAGGAACTACAATTCAATCCGTCAGGCTCACATCCCGTACACGATCCTTTCAACGGTCCGCCCGGCCGCCAGCTCCACAGCGGGGTTGTCACTGAGTATGCTTGTTTGGGATACAGAAACATGAGTGCCTAGGAGATGGTTTCATTGGGTTCAAGGTATGGTACAATCTGGCAGTTTACTAATGAATGGCAATCGGTATTTGGATTGAGAACAGTGAATTGAGCGAGGGTTTGGTCATCATTTGGATATGGGATACTGGAGAAAGGCTGTTCAGTCAAAGCAAACGGATTATCAGAGGGCATTAATGGCCAACAAGTCTTCGGGAATCGTTGTATGGGAGGAGATTGGGAAAGCAGCATCATTTGGGTAGATCATAGGACGAGTAGTCAATCGGGGAAAATTTTAGCTATCCCATATTCCTCGAGTCTTCATACAATGAATTCAACTTCCCCAGAACCCATTCTTTATTCTTACGTGAACGTCCATTGGACGATTACTGAACTTTCTTGGAAGATTCCAAAATATGCCGGCGTATGACTTGGACTTGCTTCCCGGAAATGGACCGAAAACAAGAGAAAGGTGTCTTTTGGTCTTTTCAATTAAGAAAAAGGTGATGAAAACTTGCTCTTTCCTAATATCTCCAATATGTGCAATTAGATCCTTGGTACAAGAGCGTTGCATTTTATAAGTGCTCCAGGCGCTTATCGAGAATTGTATTCCTGTCACTTCCAACGCCAGCATCACAGCTATAAGAAACCACGTAGAGTTGAGTTGATAAGTGGACGGCCGGGGGAAGGGAGGTGAAACTCAATTCTTGGTTTTCTAAGTTCGTGAATATATTGAGATTTGGGTTTGGAACAGATGCAGACTACAGAAACCATCAGATTAACGTCATGCCAATCTATTGTTCCAGGGATGGGTAAGAGGTTATATTTTTCCGTTGTGAGTGTTCTTGTATAATTGCAGGTCGGTGATTGGAGGAGGGTGGTGGCAGCGAAACTGCAAATGGCCAATAATTTAACCGATAGTTTCTTTCAAAGTGGACGTGGCTAACTGAGCCTTCACTTGGTCTTTCTTTTTTGTTGCTGTGTGTTTTCGAAATTTACGAAATATCCAAGAATTGCCGCATTTTCAAGCCAGGGAAGAATAATGAAAACATGCAAAGGATTGCGTCCAGCCAAAAACGCGGAGTAAATAATATGGTCACGTAGCTCGCGTACGTTTATCCAGGGCGGTTCAGATGCTACCACACCACCGAGACCAAGAGTCTCAGTATATATTTACAAGCCCCCCAGAATTAGAACATGTTTAGTCGGTACCCATTTACCCTCCATCCCCTCCCCCATTTGTTCTCGAAAATTTCTACTTGAATTTGGATATTTGTAAGTGGGCCCCTATCTGAGATAAGGAAGCTGTCGCTATTTGTGATACGACCTCTCCTCTTGGCCTCTTTGACGGAAAGGCTCGCGATACTTCAATGGCATACCGATAATGCTGTTCATGCAAAGAAATCCATGACACTTTCTTCATTAGGTAGGAGCGTAAAATATTTCAAGAATGCTTGATCAACATGGTCTCGCCTCGCTTGTGGTTACATTGGAGAATTGCTCGGCAAAGGATTGCGGGCCTTCTAATTCTCGGCGACCAGACCAAGATTTTTGCTCAACACCACCACCAAATACAATGCGCCAGCACCACTTTTGCCAAAACGGATTAGCCACAAGGCGGAGAAACGCGCGACACTGCATCGAACTATCCCCAACCGACGCGATGCCCCAAAAGCTCACCGCTCCAACGTCTGTTCGGATGTTCCTTTTGTCTATCCCAAGCCTTCCAAGCATGCACCGCATCGTGGGACAAGAAGCTGTGCAGCCACGATCTGTCCTCTGTCGTGCCTCATCTGGCACATTATTACGGAGCATTGTGTGCGAAACGGTTGTACTGTGCTTAAATGTGACGACGCGGAAGTAGCAATATTGGCTTGCCATGGCTTTCAAGTATGTCAACGTGCCTTGGCATCTGGAGTATGAGTTCTGAAGTCTACTGAGAAGTCGGTCATGATCGAAGGACATGTACTTCATGTTGCTCTTGGCTTACCGGCTGGTGGAAGCAGTTCTGCAGTCAACCTCCCTCAACTACAGTACTGCCAATTACTGATCCTCTTTTCTCACAATTAGACAGAAATCGTCTTCAAGATTCGACTCATGGCACCCTTTCACTCTTCGTCTGCGATGCGATACAACGAAGTACCCCGGGTTTGGGATACTTCGTTGTTTTACCCCACAAAGTTTCCCTGCGCGATGGAATTGCCGAAGAGGATTACGCCGGGGATATTTCCGATCGACTTCGCGCAAGGCGCATGTTTCGCATAAGGAAGTTGTCAGTGGCAAAATGCCAAATATCTTATTAGTCTCTACTCGAGTGCATGCCTTGCGAAGACGCCGGGTTCGAGGAAACTCAGATGATGCGACAAAGGGAAGCGTTCGTTGCACGATGCTAAATTCGGCACGCCTTCTAGAACGCAAAGCTTGTTTGGTTCTCGCGGTTCGAAATGTTAAAAAAAGGCACGAGATGAACTGTCAACAATACGGTACCGGCACTGTCCCTGTAATGGTAGGAGTTGCCAATTGCAGCGAGGCACAGAAGCCTTACTGTGACCGTCAAGGTAACAACCAAGCCTGGACTATTTATCACAAGGCCCATGGACCCCAGACAGGTTGCTTGAGAAAGCCCCAAGCGATTCGTCCCCGTCTTTTGGACGGCGACACAACCACTCGGGACGACCGACCTCGAAACAAGAAATGGATGTGAAGTGGTCAAACGTCCTCATGGGATGATTCGAATAACAAGAAGGCGGATTTGGCCGCATTTGAGACGAAGCCCGCTCGCTAGAACGAAAACCAGTACGGAGTATTGATTACTGGTATTCGTTCTAGAGCTCATCGTAGAGGAAAGACCAACTCTCCTTTGCACTTGTCGTAACTCTCCCAGCGGGCGTCTAAGGAGCCCCTGTATTTCTACAGTCCTGATTGTGGTGTTGCAATTCGTATTGTGTGGGCTTCTGATCTCCTTCTCCGCACTGGCATACTGCTTCAGGCGGCATTGCAAACGTCTTGAGGTTCCTACCAAGGAATGATGTGCGAGCACGCTGTGTACATCATTCCAATGCAAGTGCACATAAGCAACCTGGCAGCTTGGCTACAATCCTCATGATGGTAGCCAAGCAATGGATCTGGCTTAGGTTCATCCTGTACAGTACATAATATTGTACATATCCAATCGCTTCAAGTCCAATTGCAGAGGTTAAAACGGGCCCAGCCCGAGTTTGCAAGACGTTGCATACAATTGTACTATTGTGATACAAATATTACCTATCGCGACCACATGATAGCATATTCATTCTCCTTACCACACACCTCAATGTCATGACATTTGTACAGTATCTTTTTCACTCTTATCGCATGCCAGAATTTTTATGTTTCATGATGCCCAAAACCCCAGAAATGCAGTGATCTATCAATAATACTTGGCTCCCGCTTGGCTCAAACGCCACCATCTTCATCGTCTGTTTTGTTCCTTCCTGCAAACCCTACAGCCAAGCAAACGGCAGTTTAGCATTGCAGCCGCATCTCTTGGCCACTTGGTCAAAGTTAAACTGACCAGTGACAGTTGGAAAACCGAAGACGTGCCTCTTTAGCGGGTCGGGACGAGAGCTGGTTGGACTTGGTGAACTTGTGACTCGTGTAAGGGTGAGATCTCTTGGCGAAGGAGTGCTCACATTGCCTTTTTGATGTAGGGTGAACTGGCAACAGTGGCAAGGCAGCTCACAAAAACACCAAGAGATTGGACGCGTTGTAGTGGGGGGCTGCAAGCCATGGCAACCTGCAAGCAGATACGATACGGTAGAACCGTACATGCGTACATGCCGGTATGCTGACTGACAGGTGCGCGGACCAGATGGAAGGCTGATAAATACTTGAATGCGCCAGTCCTTCTCATCATCATCAATCCAACTCACTTCACTTCACTTCGATTCATCAACTGCAACAGTCAACTCAAGTCATTAATCACCTTTTCAATACCACTTTCCTCCCAAACCCAACAATCAACAACCTCGTCATCATGTCTGCCCAACAAGAATTCACTGCCACCCGCCTCAGTAAGAACTCCTAACTCATAGGCACAACTTCTAGCAATAACTAACAATCACATCAGACCGCTCTGGCACCGCTTCCTCTGTGTCTTCCACCGGTTCCTGGCTTGAACTCACTCACACTCCTCGCGATACTCGCACTTCATCCGTCTCTTCTGAGTCTGGTGGTTTCCTCGCTCTCACCAGCTCTCCATCCCGCCCAAACCCAAACACTGCCCGCAACGTCACCGATGAGGACCGCCGCCTCTTCCTCCTCAGAGCACGCAACGGCAACTAAGCGTCAACGTGAGCATCAACAGTGCCGGACTCCCTGGACGGAGTATACGGATGAGATCTCTGTACTTTAAAAGTGCAGGAGAGCCAACTTGGGATTTCCTTTTGAGCGAATGTTACTGGGACAGATGAAATTGTTATGGCGCCAGCATGTTGTACTGGTAGCGGGACATTGTTTTCTTTTTGAGGCACGAGCGGCCGATTTCATGATCAAGTCTTGATGAGATCAGATGGATGTATTGATGACATCTTCATTCTTGATGCGCAAGTACTTGTCTAGGAGGACTTATTTTACAACGGAATCTAAGAAACCTTCACAAACTTTCTTCTCCCATATGCATTGCTATCTCTTGAATTGACTCACGTGTAACCTCGTAATCAAAGCGCAATACCTGACATGAAAGCAAAATTAACATTTTGTAAACAAATGGTCACCAGATCACTCGCTAGCGAGCTCTATCATGAAATGTGTGGTGGGCGTTTACCGCTCTCCAACACCAGGTCCTTGCAAACACGCGTCTAAAAGCGAGGCAAACCATATCCCTTGTTCAGGACTCCCCTGTACCGGTATTGGCTCAGACATTGTGGGGTGTACAGCACGTCCAGAGTTGGCCGCGGCTCAACGTTCTGATATTCCTTGGATCCTTGGCTGATGTCAGCCGTCTACATGAGTATTGTGTGGTAACACAGCATGGCGCTTTCTACATGTTTTCCGTGGGTTAATATGCAAGTTTGAAGGGTAGAGATCGTCGGTGAGCGACGGTTGCCTTATGCGTCACCTATACTTGCGGCACCAGCGTGTGGGTTACTCCTTTTCTTTTTTGGTTACCGGACGTTTT
This sequence comes from Hymenoscyphus fraxineus, assembly GCA_900184765.1. Lineage (NCBI taxonomy): Eukaryota > Fungi > Ascomycota > Leotiomycetes > Helotiales > Helotiaceae > Hymenoscyphus > Hymenoscyphus fraxineus. The sequence continues at coordinate 1,230,210 of LT855426.1, read as the reverse complement.
CTTATCTCGCTATCTTCCTCTTTTGTTGATTCGAGATCGAAGCGAGACTCCAGAGGGCTTTGCCGGCCAGTGTAGCCAATAGTTTTCTCAGTTTGCTTAGTTAGTTTGGTTAGTATAGTTTTTAAAGCAAAATCTAAACTACTAGTTAGTATAGTTTTGGAGATCAAAACTATGCAGTTTTAGTAGTTTCATAAGACTATTTTATAAAGCTCTTAATAGGGTACTATTATAGGGTTGAGGTTATACTAGTCAGAGCTCCTAAAGGACCAACCGGGGAAAGGGACGCTACTAAGCTTAAAAAGTAACTTTTTCGGTAATGTAGAGTGTTCTAATTAGCTATATCTCACCGCCTAAAAACTACGATAGTTTTCTTGGTTAGTTTTGTCTTTATTTAGTATAGTTTTTAAATACCGATCTAAACTATCTATAGTTTCATGGTATAGCAAACTGGGCACAAAACCGAGTAAACTGAACTACTGTTAACACTGTTGCCGGCCCCCGGTTTTTTGACTTTTGATATTCCCAGGTTTGGTTCATGGGGCATGCTTTGGGTGCGGGGTAGCCTATGGGGAAACATGAACTGGAGCCTGGAGATTTTCTTTGTGGTATACGAGAGTGGGAGGGAGGGATGATCGTAGAAAATTGTGAATGAAGATGGAAATCGTCGAGTCGGTGAGAAATCACCAACGAGAGGCTTGTTTTCTTCAGACCCATTCCGAGAGTCTATTTTCTTATTTTCCGGAGGTTGGTACCAGTTGGTTGGTTGGTTGGGGTGTTGTGGGACGAAATGCAGGCAGTTTATATCCACGTGGACCTATTTTGTTGTCCGGTCTTGCCGGTACTACATTTTGGGAGCCTGATGTGGGGTGGTACGGTTTTGGTACCCGTATGATGTTGGCGTTTTCTGCAGGAAGGGAGGGGGTTTGGTGCTTGTTTTCTAATAAGAATTGAATCCTAGCTTAGGTTTCCAGTTTGCCGCTCTCTTGGTTCCCAATTTCTGGCTATAATAAAGTGGGATTGGAAGCAAATTAATGTCGAGAACATTTCTAAAGACTTGGACGATTGCTTGGTATAGAAGCTGGTCGGTAACGTCTTTTGTCCCGTGAAGGGCATACTAGGATGCCTCCCAGTCGACCAGAAAAGTGTCAAAGATTCCTTTTCTTATTCTGGCGTTACTTTAGTATATTTGACGACATTCCCCTTGATTGTCCTGCGATTTCCTCGTATCTGTTTTAAGTTTCAATTGATTTCAATTTCTCAAGTCATAAGATAGATAACGTGATTTCAACAAGTTGCACTGATTGTAAATCAATTGTAATTCTCTTCTTCTTATCTTGTCCTATGGTGCGAGAGTGCATATCAGGCTGCCGGATGATGACTGAAACGTTCATCGTTGTAATAATATCATGGATCTTTGGTCGGATACTTCGGAGTAGGCTTTGTAGAACGCTAGGTGAAACCAATGATATCTGATGTGGGGGTCCCCCCTTACAACCCTGCCAACGCAAGCGAGAGGAGTGACATACCAATTGACAGTTCGATTCTCGTCAGCAAAATTGCCAACCATTCGTCATCACAAGCAAGCTAGAGAACTAGGGCTCGCTGTACCATGAATCGAGTCAATTCCTTCTTGTACTTGTACAACGGTGGTTCGTCTTACAACGAACGATAAGCGAGACGATTGTTTATCACTATGTATCAAGACAAGTTTGTTTTAGTAATAGAATTTCGATATTATACAAAAACTACCGTGAAGTTTGGCTACCTATATGTTGACTAAATATCAAAAATAGTAGCATCTGATGCGAAGAACCCCCAAACAGTATCCGCGTGAACTCCTTAACTCTCCATGCTCAAATCCATCCAAAGAAATTACCATAAATCTGACAGAGACAAAGATCAAATATTACATATGAGACTCCTCCATTTCCAAAGCTCAAAATATGTTTTCCTACAAAATCAAACCCCCAAAATCTCACCAGTCTTGTTTATCTCCAATAAATGAACATCTCAAAAATCATAGCCAGCGCTGAACATCTCATGGTAGACACGTTGTCTATCCTGCTCCCACCACTCCTGGATAGCTTTTTTATTGAACCCCTTGTGAGTCTTCGAGTTCAGGTACTCATCAAACTTGCTGCTCCAGCGATCTGTATCTTCTACACGCTGGCCGTCGCTCTCGTTTGAGATCACAATCTCTCCCACGTGCTTCCAGAGTTCCCATTCCTGGAGAAGCTGTTGATTGTCGTGACCAGATTGACTTGATCCATCTGGGGAAGCGGCAGCTATGGCAGAGGGTTGTTGGCCGAGAGGTTTACTTGGTTGGGGAACCCGAGCGGGTTGAGGGGCTTGCCGCTCAAGAGATCCCATTTGTGGAGGGGGCAGGATGGAAGAAGTATGTTCGGACATACTTGGTACTCCGTGTCGTGATACTGAGGAAGCATTGATTGATGGAGTGGAGGTTGATCCAAGTCCAGATCTACCCACGAAGCCTATTCTGTTATAGTTGTGATCAAACTTCGTCACATAGGGATTTGGAGGACTATCGGAGCCGGCTAGGATGTGAGGGGATCTTCGTTGACTGCTGACGAACCCATCTATTCAAGTATTGTTAGTATATATCATGTGTACCGAGTAGAAGAAACTGGAGATTTCCTGTTGTCTTATGAATATTCTGAGGCTTTCAGGACGATGTAGTATGTTTTCTTTAGAGGAACCTGCAATGAGGCTTGCAGGTCCCTCTACAAGAAACTGAAGACATCAAGGTTGTGATTCATCTGTTGAAGCTATTCAGGTTGCCTATCTATTCCCAAGATATAGGAGAGGCAGCCACTAAGAGATGAAGTAAATGTTGGTTATACATACGATTTGAAGGTCTTCGTCGCTTCTCCGGTCTTCGAAGAAATCCACTAGGTCCCATTCCCAGGTCATAGTCATCCATATCCACTGCTCAGACATGATTAGTATGTGATTACCAATCGAGGAGATGACGAGGCGTCTACGTACCTGCTGATCGCTTTTGAGACGATTGCAACGTTTTTGATGACTGTCGGCGAGTTTCTATTGATAACACTCAGTACTAGAGCATATAAGCAAAGAAGGGTATTACTTACTTGACAAGCCTCCTCGTGGTGTTTTCGGAACGGCCCCTGGGGTTATTGTCAGTAATATATCCCGAGAAGAGTAGAACCTCACATACAGTTGAGATTATCCGGATAGAACGGCTGGAGGTCTGTAGGATCGGGATATGGGCTAGAAGGTAACCCAGGAGCTTCTGCTTCCTCCCAATAGAATTCACCGTCGGCATCAAAATCTTCATCCCCATCTTCAAATCCTATAGGAAGTTACATTAAGTTCTTTTTTGGGGATTCCTCTTGTAGGATGGAGCAGACATACCAGTTGGGTCATGGGAGAATGAGTCATCATTGGTGTCATCAAAAATTGGCCCCTTGATAGGTTTTCTCTTGTGTCCTATCACGTTATTGACTACGGTGGAATTAGTACCTCGCTTAACCCTAAAGGCCAAATGAAGAGAAGAAGAACAGGATATAAAATTAACAGACTTACCCTTTCCCTTTCCGGTGGCTGCCTTTGGTGGTCCGATCCAATCTCCATTCGCGTCTTTTGCTTGCTGATTGAACTCTGTGATCGTATTCCCGTAGATCGTGAATACTCTCGTGTTTCCATATCCAGCAGTATCAGGTCCCAACAACGGTAGTCGAGGTGGCCTAACAGCTTCGCAATCGGCGAACCAAATCTTGTTAACGAACTTTTGTTTAGCCAATCGTCTCTGTACGGTTGTACCAAACATCGTCATGACCCGGTATTCGTACTCTTCCAAGTACTCGTTCGGCATCTGGAGGAACTTTGTAAAGGAATCACGTCAGCATTTTCATATTCAATCATGATATAGAGTTTGAGATAGCTCAATAAAAACAAGTAGGAGAAACACTGTGTCAAATCTTTCAAGACATTCCCAAGAAGGGGAAGATAACTTCGGAATAACTCACTTTAAGACCTTCTAATGCATACTGAAGTCCCACTTCAAGAATGTCGGATCCCTTTTGCGCACAATCCTCCCAGTCTTGGTAGGTTGCGTGTCGAATCTTGTTCTGTTGGGATGGCGTGTAACATCTGTAGCCGTACACGATCCTCCGAATACAGGGGATGCTGGAAGTTGGTACATTCTGCGTGCTCGAAGTTCTCGGCCTTACGTGGGATTTCTTGACGATGTTGTCATCCAGACTATAGACCAGGCCTTGTGTATTGAGGGCAAGAGCGTTATTCATCTTGGCTGATTGGGAGGTATGTGTCTGGGAATTCTGGCTGGCTGGTTTGTTTAGGTTGGCAGACTTGATTGATGTACAAGTATGAAGGTGTGGTAGTGTTTTGTTGTTGTGTTATTGTGTATGATGGGAAGATGGGAGGAAGTTGATTGCGGTCTTGGGGGTGCCATAATGAACAGAAATAAATAGGGCCCATCTACCAGCAACTGGCCAGCAACGGACAACACGACGTGCAAGTGACTGACTAGCGTGGGTCTGCTAAACCAGTAAACAAGGTGACCTTCACTCCCTCTGTGTCAAGAAAGATTCACTGAAATGATGTATGAGTTGCTCTTACCAAAGAAGAAACTCCACACAATACAGCAACTTTTAGAGCGCAGCGCGGAGAAAAGGAGGCCAAAAAGGAGGCCAAAAAGTAAGTGGAGTTCCCTGAATAGGCTAGTAAGTCCAACATTCGATCCTTCACTGCTAATTTGTTTCATAATGGTGTTCTTACCTCCATAATGAGTTCTCCAATTTGTCAGCGTACATCCTCATAAGGAAGATTATTCGCTAACAAGAAGTTGAACCCCTCATCTCAGTCTCCCCTTCACCCAGTATCTGTGATATACAGCTGCAACTACTACTGTACTGGCGTTCTACTAATTGCCCTTGATGGAACATGTCAACTAAAATTTCGTAAGTATTCATGTTAGGGTGAGGTAGTGAGAAGAGGTGTCCTATTCAAGCAGTTGAGGGTGGTTATTTAGGTTCAATAAGCTTATAGTAATTAACTCTGTGGTTATGTTCTCTCTTCTTGCGCTCTCACTCTTAAAGACTTTGAACAGCCTCTAGAACAGTAGAAGCACATATCATATTTTTGATACTAGTATATTCGTTAAACCATCTAACTGTGGTAAAGAAAACTCTTTGAAGGAGAAGGAGAAGGAGAGAGAATCTTTCTGACGAAGGATGAGGGTTCTTTTACGAAGAAACTATTATTTGCAAACGTACAACAATCCTACTGATTGTAGGTCGTTGTTATGGACAAGTGATTAACTGGATCAGATGATATATGCAAGCCTCCCTTACCCTCAATACGTAAAACAGATCCTAATATAGGCGTACTCTACTACCCACAACAAACTACAGTGATAAAAGACGTCAAAAGGGAAGTATACAAGCAGCGACAGCCAGAAATGTCACCCAACACTTAGCCACGTGGACCCCTTGACAAACATACTAGCAATGTTTACATTCAAACCTCACAACCAATCATCATCCCCTTGACGTCAGGGTCTACGATTCACCAGATAGAGGCTTAAAACACACATAAGTGAATGCTATGAGAGTCTGTGGCTTGCCTCGCTGGGTCAAGTCACACATTCAACTGGCGTGTATAGACCCTAGAGACCGCATTGTCGCTTTACAATAGTGAATGATTATTAGCTAGCTCTGAGCGTAGTTGCTTCTCTGGGACTAGCGTTCTCCGCTCAATTAGGAATAGTGTATAATGGGATATATAAGTACGCAGGGACCTAGTTAGCTACACTTGCCTTGGTATGTAGAATTAGCAACTTATTGTCGCTTTGTAATAGTGAATGATTATTAGCTAGCTCTGAGCGTAGCTGCTCCTTATGGACTAGCTTACTCCGCTTGATTAGGACTAGCGTACACTATCTACACTTATGTAAGCATGCAACCACAGGACTTAGTAATTGGGACATGTTTTATGTATCAAGGGTGACTAAGCAAGCTTGTATATATCGTTAAATCCAGTTCATCACATGTCCCCAACAACAACAACAACCACCTACAATCAGCAATATTCTTATACACTTCCAAATACTCGTTTCTTAACCCTCCGCCTTCCCCCTTCCGCAAACAATCCGCCAGAACCAGGTAGTTTAACTAAATAGACCCAAATTTCTCGCTTAACAGCCTAGTTTCTACTCATTAAAATCCAAATACGTAGCCTCACAACCACCCCAATATACCCAAGGGCCAATTAACCTAAATAAAACCCCTACTCATACACAAACCTAAGCATGCGAAAATCTCTCATAACAAAACCCTCAAAGCCCGCCTGAATACGAAAAACAAACTTCCATATATCCAACTCTCCAACCGACTCCCAACCATACCCACTCAAAGTGCGAGCCCTTTACTCTCAGAAACCAATCAATATACGAGTATCTAATTTTTACATCAACTCCAAGACCAGTAAGTAAATATACCAACTAACCAACTCAAAGCTCTGTAACACAACACAACACAACACAAAACCAAGATCAATCCCGCCAGCCGCTGTATCCAAAACATAGTCATACACGTAGCTAGACACATAGACGACCCATTTTCTCCCTTCGTTACGCTAGAAACTATGCTGAGATGACCCTCTTTACACAATCTGGAAACATAATATCTCTAGAGCCCACAGAAACCCAACTCAAATAGCGAGACGACAACAACTACACATGCGAAAACAAAACCAACATACTCTCAAAACGCAAGAACAATTCAGATTCTCGCGCTACGCTCAAGTATGTGCCCGCTACCTATCTAACTACGTAACTACCCCACCCCATCCTCCATACATCTACCCTCCACCCACGAAATATAAATACACAATCTCCCTCTCAAGTCCCACATTTCCATCACCATCACCACTCATCAACAAACGAGTTTCTATCCCTCGAATTCCTAACCAACTAAACTACAATCCTAATCAAGAACCCGTCCAGCAACAGCAGCTCCACTAGAATCCTTGGTAACAGTCTTCTTCAACTGCCTTCCCATCTGAATCTCTCCCAACAAAGCCGCTGGTCTAGGCGCAGCAGGAGCCCCCATTCCAGGCGCAGGAGCCGGAGGAGGTGGTGGAGGAGGCGCTGGAGCACCAAAGATTGGAGGAGGAGGAGGAGCACCTGTAGTTGGCATTGGTGGCGGAGGTGGGGGTCCGGGTGGACCTTCTGAAGGCATTGGAGGAGGTGGAGGAGGAGCAGCAGGAGAGTCTCGAGGTGGAGCTGGACTTGCTGGTGCTGATGGATTGTCCATGGCCGAGAGAGGACGAGGAGGTGCCATGGTACCGAAGAGGATCGAAGCAAGATGACGGGCATTTCCTGCACCAGGACCCTCATCATCGGAGGAATCATCGTCCTTGTCAGAGCCAACAACAGACCAGTCATCCTCTTCAGGGCGGGCACGAGATCTAGCGCCCGTTGGCTGAGTGACAATTGGATCGGCTGGCTTGGGCATCTCTTGAGAAGGTAGGCGGTGGAATGGGTTGTTTGATGTAGAGCCACCATCGGTTCCAGCCTGGGCCAATTTCTTCAAGAAAGGATTTTTCGTTTCCGCTTCAGGACTGGAAGGAGCAACAGGTGTCGTTACTGCTGCAACTGGAACTGGTGGAACAGAACTGGGCATTGGAGGCGGTGGAGGAGGAGTGACTTCCTTGCGCTCGAGTTCCTGGCTACCTAGTGTTGGTGTTGAAGCTTGCGGCGTAACCTCTTGTGGACCTTCATCCTCATCTGAAGAGGAATCTTCGTCCTCAAGGGCTTCCAATTGACGTTGAAGCTCTCTTTCCCGAAGCTGCGCAGCTTCAATCTCAGCACGCTGAGCGGCAAGTCTGGCTTCCTTTTCTTTGGCCTCCGCGTTTGCTGCCTTCTTTCTACGCTTTTCCTCTTCTTTACTAATTTTGCGTGCTTTCACTTGCTCCTCCAGAGCTCTCGTGCGAGCCTCTGAAGCTTCACGAGCTGCAGCAAGCTCTTTCTCTTGACGTTTAGCGTCATCCCTGTTTTTGTTAGTAAGAATATCGCGACTAATAGCAAAGGATACGTACTCGAGCTCTTGCGTGGCAATAAGCTGTGCTTTTTGTTCCGTCAGAACACGAGCTTCCTCCTCAGCTCTACGCTCGCTTGCATCGCTCTTAGCAGCTTTCCGAGTTACTGGTGGTGGGGGAGCTTTCTTTGCAGATCTTGGTGCTGGAGGAGCAGGAGCAGCGGCTGGTGGTGGAATGCCCTGCTCCTCGTTAATTCTAGCTTGACGTTCTGCTTCACGCCTAGCATCCTCCGCTTCAGCTTCTCGTAATTTGGCAGCTCTCTCATTCTTTTCTCGTTCAAGTCTTTGCTGCGTGGTTTCACCAGGTTTAGAAGGAGCCTTGATACCGAGAGCAGCAAGACGCTCTGCCATGCGCTGTTCAGCTTGTTGCTTGATATAAGCTGCTCGCTCCTCGGCTGTTTTGTGCTGGGAATAAGTGCCCCCTCCAGCGGCAGGTGCTGGAGCAGGTTTTGCAGCAGGCTCCTCGATTTTAGTAGAAGTAGCAGGGCTATCAAATCGGGATGATTCTGCACGAGGTGCATCACGGGTACTTCGACGATCGTCCTTTCTGACCTTGGCAGATCTGCTCGATCTCTGCAAATCGAAAATAAAATCCTTAACCTCATCCTCAACTCCCAGACCGTCCTCCCATCTACGTTTCTCATGTTCACTGGTATTGTCCTCGCCACCTTCAGCAAGACTATCCTCCAAGCTACGGGAAAACTCTCGAACGCCTTCTTCGACGTCTTTGACCATGCGTTCGTTCTTTTCTCTCTCGTCTCTTATTCGAGAATTTTCTTCCTCTAAACGTTGCGGTCCACCGAAATCCTCAGTAGGGGTGTCAATCTTCTTTCCAGTTAGTGCCGCGGATCGCTGTTGCATCATCGCTTTCGCTCTCGCTTTCAGTCTATCAGATTCAGTAACCGAGCCTCCAGGGCCAGTTCCAACAACGGTCGAGGCACTTCCAGGATGGGCTTTTGCGTCTTTCAAACGGAACAATTCCAGTCTTGCGTCCGCAATACTTCTTTCTATTCTTCTCACATTTGATGCAACTTCGGGTAATTTGTCTGTTAGGTTTTGCAACTGGCGTTTAAGAGCACGACGTTCAGCGCCAGAGTCAACACTTCGCAGAGCTGAATCGGGGTGGCTGTCGATGTCTTCTTGGATTCGGCGAATACGCTGGTATAAATCATCGGCTTCACGGCGGTCTCGCCGATCAAGAAGATCATCTTCATCGGCAGCTTTCTCGTCCTTAAAGTCGATGGCATCTAGAAGAACCTGCTTTTCACGAATCTTCTTCCGAAGCTGATCCAAAGACAAATCATCACTCGAGGTAGATGATGGGGAATCTGGACGTGGAGAACTTGCGCCACCCAATCTTCGACGAGCACTAGACTTGTAACCAACGTCATCATCATTGTTCTTGAAGACTGTAGCATCTTTTCGTCCTGTCCCAACAGCGCTGGAGTTACCTTTGAATGAGTGGTTTTTGAGATAGCTGACTCCAGTCTTTTGCGGCAACAGGCGTGCACCAGAGTTCTTTCGAAAGTCAGACTCTTGGTGTAATAACGACTTGACAGCGCCAATCGAGTCATTAAAGTTACGGGTAGATGGTGGTACAAGCTCCGGTGGGAGTTGAGCAGGTAGCGGATAGTTGTTTAGTTTTCGGTAAATCAAATGCATAGCAACCGCAAACTCATCCATGTTGAGTCTTCCCTTGTTGCCATGGTCGGCCAATGTCCAGACTCGCTCCATGTCCGATTTTGCTAGTCCACTCTGCCCAAACACTTCAATGGCAACATCACCTCCAATAAACCCTTTATTGAAACCATCCCAGGCTTTGAAAATAGCATCATATCTTTGCTTTTCATCTTTGGTAACTGCCCAAGGAATCACGGCATTACCTGTCAAGCCAGCTGTATTGAACGAGCCTTGTTCACGACCTTGTTGCGGCATCATTCTTTGCTGCAACAAGTCGATATTTGGTAGACCAGTAGCTGGAGTATTAACTAATCCCCATTGCCCCGGCATTCCGGTAGGTTGACTGTTCAATGGAGCTATCATACCACCCATTCCGGTTTGCGCGGGCGATAAACCTTGATTTGATCCAAATCCAGTAGGCATCGGAGGCATTGGGGGTCTAGGGCCTGTATAACTCGATGTCGATGAACCAGACATGCTGAATCCAGTTGGATTTGGTTGCAAGCCTGTCTGTTGGGGTTGGTTAAAACCTGTTTGCATTGGTTGCTGGAAGCCGGGCTGTTGTTGTCCACCAAAGCCACCTCCAAAACTATTCTGCTGTCCTGGAAACCCAGTCATTTGTGCTGTCAAAAGAGCAGAGTTTGAAGGCATTGGCTGGGGTTGTTGGATAGTGGGTGGGGATGTGGTATTTTGTCGAGTATCGAAGCTCGGGGCGTTCGTCTGAAGAGCAGGTTCCGGCGCATCGTCGACCACTCCAAAGTTTATTATGTCCACCATACTTGAAACTTCGTTTTTGATATTATCGGGGAGGTTTGAAGGAAGTGTTTTGCCCACAAGAGCCAAGTTGCAAAGATACATTGCAAGTGCAAATTCTGGGAAATGTAATTGTCCGGATCTCGTGGTATCTGCCAGCGTCCTATTCAAGTCAGTACACCAGTTTATACGACAAATATGTACCAGAACCTACCAGATCTGAGATAAAATATTTCCATCAAGCTTAGATCTCATTAGTAAGTCCCGCGATTTGTCTCCAGAAAGCGTCTGGCCATCCCCCACAGCTGATTTGAACAGAGTCTCAAACTTTGCCTGATCTGGCGCCGTGATGAACGATAATCTTATATTTGGAATTTTGGTGCCCGACTTCGCTTTGGATGCTCGTCGGCCTCGTGCGGGAGCTGCTGGTGTAGTTCGAAAGCTATCTGCCATCTGGGCGAAACCTGTCGGTTGAGGGTTTTGAGGTGGCGCCGGAGGTTGAATCTGATTCTGGAACTGCTGCGGCATCTGCGGCATTGGGGGAGCTCCAGTTTGGAAGCTTTGCTGTTGTTGTAGGGGATTTCCATATTGAGCTTGGTTTTGCTGACCCGGGAAACCTGTCTGTTGAGGCTGTAATTGCTGCTGCTGCTGAGGTTGGAATCCCGTTTGCTGGCTCTGCATGGGAAATCCCGTATACTGCTGTTGCAAAGGCGCAACTCCATAGCCTGTTGGATTGGAGTTGAGGAAGCCACCTGGCTGTTGTTGCTGTTGCTGTTGCTGCTGTTGTTGGGGTTGTTGCTGCCCAGGAAAGGAGTTGAACTGTTGGGGACCGCCCGGACGACCACTTTGGCCGCCCAGGAAGGAATTTGACCCCGAGTACATTTGCAAAAGGCGGGGTTGATGGACGGCGTGTAAAATGAAATGGGTAGGTTGTATTGTAAAGTATCGTATCTTGAGATCGGAAGAGTCGCAATACGCCAGCAGTCGGTGCTCGGACCAGCTAATGAGGCTGAAGGCTGACGCCAATAAAACCGCGCTAGCCACCAACCAAGGTCCAGGGAAAACCAAATTTTGTAGGATTGGATCGTATCGTTGGAATATGTGAAGAGTTACAGGTGGACGAAGTTAGGGTTGTCACCTACTAGGAAATCGTTGACTCTCAATTTCTGCCATAGGACAGTCATTCATCTACTAATTCATTCACTGTTCACATTTCATTTACAAGGTCTTGCAAGTCATCTTAAATCTTTCATTATTACACCACCTTATCTGTGGATCTAGTTTCCACAGGCAGCTCTTCTTTACTTCATTACGCAGATTCCATGATCTGTAACAACAGGTACATAACAGCTATTTGAGCTTGTTATCGTAAATTCCAACTGACACCTCTCCTTGCGTTCATGGCATGATGTCACTGCTTTAACTGGGTATAATGACAACAACCTAACAAGCAAATGAACATCCCAACTGATTGGCAGGCGAATGGATTGACCCAAAAATTCTCTTGAGGTCACTTCAGTTGACGTTCTTGGGGAACAGTGCCTTAGCAGCATTCTTGCTGGCAGCGAGAGCGGCCTGAATTCCGAACTGACTTCCAATACCCTCAATACGATGGTTAGAGTTGATGTTCTTGACTAACGTAATTTGGTAGCAAGTTGCGGATCCTTGACGGGAGACAATGGTAGAGTAGGCGAGGAAGAAAGTCCAGATCTATAAAAGTTAGTATGGGGTGTTTTACAGAATCATAGCACGAAAACTTACTCTAAACCATCTGTCTCCATACTTGGCCTTGACCTTGTCGCCATTTCCAATCCAGTTTCTGTACCATCTCCAGAGGGTTGCTGAGTAGTGAACACCAATGGTATCGATGTGCTTGACCTCGAATCCAGCACTCTCGCACCCGGCAATGTAGTTGTTGAGAGGAACAGATGCATCAGCGCCAGGGAAAACGTGTTTGTTCATGAAAAGACCCCAGGTGAGATCCTCGTATTGCCAGTATTTTCTCAATCCTGCGACTTGGAGGAAGAAAAGTCCGTCATCGGCCATCATGTCGTTACATTGTCTCAAAAAGGTTTGGAAGTGTCGAATACCAACGTGCTCAGCCATTTCGACGCAAGTGATCTTGTTGTATTTTCCTTCTGGGACTGGGATATCACGGTAGTCCATGCAGAGAATTTTGCTTTGCTCTTCAGGAATGCCAACCTTTCGGAGGCCAGCGTTACCCCAAGCAGTTTGGTTACGACCAAGAGTAATACCGGTAGCCTTTGCGCCGTAGTTGGCACTGGCAAACTTGGTAAGAGTTCCCCAACCACATCCAATATCCAACAAGCGTTCGCCCTCCTTGAGTTCGATCTTTTCACAGATAACGGCGAGTTTGTTGTCTTGGAGTTGTTCGAGAGATTCTTCTATAGTAGGGTCGGAGATGATACCAGAGGTGTAAACCATACGTGGACCCAGGAACCAGCCGTAGAAATCATCACCACGGTCGTAGTGGTCACGTACTTGTTCCTCATCTACATTTTGATTAGCACAATCTCCACAATTCTTATCAGAAGTCCGTACCTTGGGAGCGAGTGTGCATGATAACTTCAGGGGCGAAAGTAAAGAAAACGTGTTTGAACAAGCCAATGGTAAATTGGAAGTTTGCCCAGTCATGTCTGTATTCCATAACCTCAAGAGCATCGCCATTGAAGTCGACGCCTCCATCGAAGTATAACTCGTAGAAAGTCTCCATAGGGATCTTGGTTTTTCGGCGGTATTTGGCCTTGTCCGCCGCATTTTTGAAGGTGAGATAGTATTCAATTGGGCGACCTGGAAGAGAAACCTTCTCGTTCTTTCGAGGACTGAAGGACGAAGCGAGGTACCAGAAAGATATCAAGATTGGAACTGTGGTGAAGAGACCAAAGAAGATGCTAGTCTTGAGGCCACCTCCAACCTTCCATGACATGTATGTTGGCACAACGACGATGAGACCGATGAGGGCAATATTTGAGAAGTGGTCATTTCCAGAGCCATCTGCTGGTAGAGGAGCATTTTTGATAGCTGGGTACTATAAACAGTTAGTTGGGTTCCAATGGATTGCAATGACCTCGCAGGCAGCAAAACTGGGGAAGAAATTGCAGAGAGACACATAACAAGTGTCACCAAGCAGAGTGGATTGCACATACCGACGTGGTTTTTACACCACACTCTTCCCATTTCTCAAAACTTGGAGCTTGAACTTTGGGAGTGTCAATGAACTCGAACTCGCTCTCAGAGCTGCTGGTACCCTGAGGTTTGGACATGGTCGCGTGGTCCTCAATTGGCTTTGCAAAGAGGATGTCGATGTCCAGAGGAGGAGAGGGATGTCTGGAGTTTTAATAAAAACAAAAGGAGCTCATGGTAGAAATCGGAGACGTTTTGACCTTTCCTCTCCCAAGGCAAAGGCGGTCAAAATGTGGACCGTGCCCACCGCATTTTCGTGTCGGTTGTCCAGTGGGAGCTCCTCGGGAGGGAAACAGCGAGGCGGCGACCCAGCTTTTTCACCTCAACACTTTACACCCTCCATCCTTCATGTCTATGAAATATGCATGGAAAGGGCATTTTGATACAGAAGATTCTACGGTACATGTCTAGAAAAGATGATATACCCTCAGCAGATATCCTTCTGCTTTGGCTATAGTTGTTTCTGCGATAACATTTCGTCTTTTCCGTTATCAATGCCAAAGTGTTTACCCCTCCTGCGTCAGCGGAACTCTATGCTCAACAGACTGCCGCTTTTAGCGAATGACGGTAAAGACCCCTATTCACTAGCCTAAGCCAACCTCTCTCCTTTTCACAGAACACATCACCACAATGAAAGGAGTCTAGCTAACTATTGAAAATGTACGTGCTATCATCTCCATCTCCCAACTCCACATCCATTGCTGGGGACTCATACATTTATGCTTTCATCATTTTTGTTCTCACTCTCTCTCTCTCCCTTCAGTGCTCATGACCCATTCGGCTCTTGCCGATGCAATGGAGCTTGTCGTGTGGTTGACAGTATACGCAGAGAGGAAACTCTGAAGCTGATTTGAGGTGTTCAAAGAGACAGAGTTTCCTATACCAATCTGTATGACAGTGGTGCTCAATACTGCTACGTATGCTGTCTAATCCGAATACGTCATGTAGCGTTGATTGTGGATATATACCACCCGTATGAACTTCTGTGCTCCAAATCACAGAAGAACTGAAGGACAACCCATGTAAGAACAATATAACAATCATTGCGCTCAGCCACCTAAGCAAAAGAAATACCAATGAGCTTTTGTCTTCATTTTCCTTTGATCTGCTGAATGACCTCCAGCCATACTTACATCACAATGGATTTACCCCCACTGAGCCCCACCAAGACTTTCAAATGTAACGGTACCCTGCGATAGAAATCGTAAGTCTCTGAGCCAGAAATGGAAGTAAAGACAAGAGAACCAACATGCGGAAACTGCTGTACCTAAGGAGCACCTAGTATTTGATAGCTAGGATAACCCCAAAGGGGATTTCCCGTACATACGACGTTCCTGATGCACAGAAAAGTGGCAGTGAATCAACACGTTGTTATCACTACTAACTCCAATTCATTAATTGAGCTTTAAATGCTTGACAGGTAATATATTTATATACTGCCACTTTCACTACCCAAAGGATGACAGCCAAGCCCATACATTTAAATATAGGCTTGTAGCAAAAGCCTCAATACCACACAATGGAGAAATATCCTCGGAATCCACAGACTCCAGTGAAGAATTCTGGAGTAATTTCTTCACACCTCCTCCTATAAAGCAAAGATGTCTTCACGTGAGGGACCGATTCATCGTCTCATATTCAGTACATCAATGAAAAGTTCAAAATTATACATTTGATATAAAAGATGTATCTATTAAATCAATACCGCAAGGTCGTTTCTCTAAGTATTTTTGTATAACAAAAACTCCTACTCCATAAAATCTCAATCAGCGAACTATTACCAAACATTCCCATCCTTCACAAACACCAGATCCCAAGAGGAGCCCAATCACAAAAGAGTACTCGTATACAGCTGTAAAGGAAGACTTTTCATCAAAATATCTCCTGATCCCGGTCTAATTCCTCTATTGCTTCAATGCAGCTGAGTCGGCTTTACCGTCGTAGTTGTTGTTAGAGACGGTGTAGTTCAAGTTAACCGTGATGTTGTTTCCAGAGATGATAATAGCATGGTCATGGTCGTGATCATGGTCGTGGTCGTGGTCACTGTAGAATCCCATTAGCACCATTCTTCCTATATCTTCACATCCTCGTATCCACAGGTACCGCAAGGAGATTAGGGAACCAGAAGAGGAAAAATCAAAAACTTACTGGTCGTGGTCATGGTCATGGGTGTGGTCGTGGTCATGATCGTTGGTGTGATCATTGTCAGTTGCATCTGTAGCCGCCTCGCCATTCACATCACCCATGATAGGAATAGTAGCTGAGCATTCCTTCGTCTCGTGGCATTCGCCAGTCAAGGTGTTGCAGACGGTTACGACGTTACCACAGTCCGAAGGTGCGGCTGCGTCAGATGGCATAACAGATGGCGGGCCTTGACTGAGGAGGTCCAATAGAGATGGTGGGCCTTCTGTGTCTTGTGGTTGATCTGCTGGGTTTTCAGACGGTGGGATGTTTTTGAGTAGTTCCATGATATCTATTGGTTCATTTGCTTCTTGTGGTTGACCTTCTGGGACCCCGTGTGGTGGGCCGTCGTGCAGTTTGTTCGCTAGATTGATTGTTTCTTGTGATTCTCCTGGTTGACCTGCTGGTTGTGGTTGTGGCTCTCCTGGTACGTCTACTGATTCTGGTTGTGGCTCTCCTGGTACGTCTACTGATTCTGGTTGTGGCTCTCCTGGTACATCTACTGATTCTGGTTGTGGTAGTGGTGTCGTACCTGTGGGTTGGAGATTAGATAACTATCTTTTTTTCTGAAGTCTGGGGTGCAACGAACCTGCTGCTTCTGGCTGCGTCTCTGCTGGTACTGGTACTACTGGTACGTTGACTGAACCTGATTGTGGTAGCGGTGTCGGAACTGTAGGTTGGGGATTAGATAACCATCTCTTTTTTTCTAGAGTCTGGGGGGTAACGAACCTGTTAATTCTGGCTGCGTCTCTACTGGTTTATTTGCTGCGTCTGGTTGGGCCTCTGTTGTTCCGTTTACCGAGCCAGGAGGTGGTAGTCCTGTTGGAGCTGTGGGTTGGAGGTTAGATAACTATCTTTTTCTTCTTCTGAAGTTTGGGGAGTAAACGAACCTGCTACTGCCTGGCTTGCAATCAAGCAGGTGAGAATAGTGACGGATGAGAACAACATTTTGTCTGTGTTTAAAAGATAAGGATTATACTAGAAAATGAAGATGTAAGGGGGAAAAAGGGAAAAAAGAGTGACTGTGGTGAATAATAAGCGAATGTGGTACACGAAAAGAAAAGACAGGCTGATCAAGAAAAATGATGATGATGAGAAAGAAAGAAGAGATTCATCGGAAAGCTGAGGTTGGCCCTATATCAATATTTTCCACCCAAGTAGGGCTCAGACTTCCCCTTAACGGCCCGACCAGTAATCTCACCTGAACCACATGCCAACAGGCTTAAGAAAAATGACGGAAAATTCCTCACTGCAAATAAGTCTTGGCTGAAGAACTGCTTTGATGTGTTAATTGTCGGCGAAACGTATTGGCGGAATTCTCTCATGATGTGAGGATATAAATAGCCTCTGAATCCGCAATATTTGTGGGCCTCGTGGGATCGCCGCCAAATAATGACCGTTCAGCCCGAAAAATAGTATGATTAGTATGGGAAAATAGAAACCCTCAAGCCTTTTTTCTGGGAGCTTTGGGGTTTCAAAAAAAGGCCACAACAGAAATGGAACGTCCCACGCTTAACATGATTCCCATCTCATACAATGCAAAGCCAATTGAGCTTCAATTGAGTTGAGAAATCTAGGAGATTTTCATAACACGTAACTATAAACCACGAAATCTTCGAATCATTCAAAGCCGACGAAATTATTCTCTCTTATTAAATTATCGCAAAGGCGGACTTCCCGAACTGTACTTGTACTGACATCATATCTAATTACTCAATCAACCTGACAAACTCACGGAAGTGGTACAGAAAAACCTGGCTACAAGGATACTGGTTATAAGGATAACCTCGATTATATCCTTAAATTTTGGGTCCCGATTTATTTAGGTGGATATACTAAGGATACCTCGCTATAAGGATAATCCTTAGTTTTTTAGGTCCCAAAAATTTTTTACTACCTAAAATACCCTAACTTATATCCTTAGAAGTTTTTTAATCCTCGGAAATTTAGTAAATTATATAATTTCTCTATATTTTTAAGTGTAAAATTAGTACCTAGTAATAAGAATTAGTAGATTACTAGCCTTATATATAAATTAGTAAGTACTATATTATATATTTTTAACACTTAAATAAATAATCATGTCGTCGCCTATGCCAAGGAACCTCGTTATAAGGATAACCTCGGTTATATCCTTAAAAATCCTGCCCCCGCGAATATCCTTGTAGCCAGGTTTTTCTGTAGGTTGAAACCTAGAGTTGAATGTATATTATAGACTCTAATAGGCTAGCGGCATGTGTCCTTCGGGACTGGGTGGCTTAGCAGAGCGAACAATATGATACTATATATACCCACATTTCTTCTACGGAACGAGAAACAACACCTCTTACGGGCGGTCAAAAATCAAAAAAAGAAATTTAATCTAAAACTCCTTAATTCTCTGATTGGTCGGAACAAAACTCTTACAAATCACACTTCACTATAAAGACTTATATATATATATATACTCCGAAGCTAACAAGTAGAAGTTTCCGATTCTTAAAATAGTCTACGAGTATCTAAACTCGCAATCAGCGTAAAAATTAATTAGAATAGACTAACTAATAGGGTCTTAATCTTAGTTATTTAACTAATAGTTAGTGCGTCTTCCTACTACGCTTAGTCGCTTGTAAAAAGCGGAAGTAAGTATAACGCGGAAGTAAGTGTAACGCGGAAGCAAGTATAACGCGGAAGCAAGTGTAACGCGGAAGTAAGTGTAACATTTGGCCACGTATATTACTCTTAACTATAATATAGTGTAACGTTAACTAGTCGGAAAGATATATAAATAACATAGAATTGTAGGTATAATTAACTATTATCCTCTATAAAAAGGGTATATGTTTTTATTATAAATTACGTGCGATACGGACGAGTTTACGTATTCCTATACCTTAATTAATTTTAGTAGGGTGCGTACGTAATATAACTTTCCTAGGTATAAAGTGCGTACGCGAGTACGTCTGAATACACTTTACTTGATTATCTATATATTATAATACGCTATAGTTGTATCTCTTCTTAATATTACTATACTATAGATCCGAATAAGGGCTTTCTTTTGAGCCTATATTGAAGCTTGTATCTAAAAAAAACAACTATAATATTACTACCTAACCCTCTTACGTTATACCTAGTTCCGCGTTACACTTACTTCCGCGTTATACTTACTTCCGCTAACTATAAGCGATTAAGCGTAGTAGGAAGACGTACTAACTATTAGACCTCCTAATTTTATTTAATTACTTAATTAATTAAGTAATTTTATTTAATTACTCGATTAATTAAGTAATTTGTCGCTTCATCTAAGTCCCAGGAGGGGGGGTCACGTGGCACTGTCTAAGACAGGCCACAACACCACTACATATTAGCTAGCTACCCACACTCACTTAGAACGATATACGAATATACAAGATTATATTCAGTGTCCGGGCTTAAGGAGCCAAACCAACATAATTAAATTAAATTAATTAATCCGGGCCGAAGCTACGAATAGACGAACCGAGGGCTCGGAGGGTGCTTAGTGTACTACGTAGGTACTTAGCGTATTACATAGAAGCTAAGCGAGAGCCTTTTATTATAATTCAGTTAATTACTAATTGAATAGTTAAGTAATTTGTTCTCACGCTGCTCGTAACTGCTAACAGTAACATTTATACACCTAGCTAGTTCGATCAAGTGTACTAATATGATTGACTACAGTATGCTCCTTGTAAAAATACCACTTACCTAAATTACAGTATACTCGAGTAGATACTCAATACTTCCAAGTCAAGAGACAAACCAACTAACCACCCTCGCTAAACTACTATTGAAATGTACAACCAATATTCACCACCAAGAACAAACCAAATGGTCTGAACTCCCCCAATCAACGCCCCCATTCGCAGCATTCATAGCATCCGCATCTCACTTCCTTCGCACCAAACAGAGCCCCAGGATCAAAGTTCCGTAAGTCGGCGCTGGATTTGGGACGTGTGTGTCTTCTAGTAGTGTAGGATGGTATCTGTACTACTTCTTCGAAGACAATTACTCGGTTTCGCAAGTGTACTGGCCTAATTTTACTATGAGTAGATATGGTGTAGGTTCGATGTAGGGGGGTATATAGCTAGTAAGACTATTAGAATCTATTTCCTAGAACTTTAAACCTAGAATTCGGAAAGCACAATATCATCGAAAATGCTCAGATTTAGCGGTGTAGTAAGACCCTTTAGATAATCTACGTCTATTTAGTAGATCCTTTTAAGCTTTCTAACTTAGCGAAATAAGGGATAGATTGCTCGCTGTCTAATTAGAAAGCGTAAATAAGTAGGAGTAGAACTAGAAAGCGAAGAATTATAAGGAGAGCATCTAGATTTACTACGAATAAAACACGTACCTTAGGACACCCTGTAGTACATCTTAATTCACATCTACTTCTGTTAGTCTAAGAGTGCAATTAGGCCAGTACACTTGCGAAATCGAGTAGAGAGGAGGTGGATTAGTGGTCAAGAATGCTTTTGTGATGGGTTAATGAGACCGCAGGTCGGCGGGGGCTTGAATTGACATGGGATTATTAATGTTGAAAGTGAGCTCGAGGTCTGTGAGGGTTTCTATCTTATATTTTGAAATATCTCAGGTGAGTCTTAATGACTACTTGCAATATCAGAATATTAGAACTTGGAATAAATAACAAGATGTTAATTGATTGATATGTACTTGATTAAAGAGTTGCTTCAACTTTTGTAGCTCTTGAAGCAAAAATGAACAATTGAAAGCAAAATGAATTCAAACCAAAAATATGAATTCATTACTATTTTCACGCCAAATAACTCAAAGCAGCAACAATCAACGCATCCACGCCCGTACTCAGCGTGGGTTTTATCACAGGTGCAAAGTAAGGACTATGATTCAAGGGAATAGAATCCCCCCTTTCCTTCGCTTTCCTAAGTTTCTCAGGGTCAGTACCACCAAAAGTCCAATAGGTGTAAGGAACTCCCTTTCCATCATTTTTATCAGGGGCCTCTGTTGCGAGGATAGCAAAATCTTCGAATGCACCTAGAACTGGAGCTTCGGGGTCATGTTTATCGCCGAACTGCTTGGTGAAAGCTGTTGCGATGGGCCATCGGCAATCATGGCTTTCGCTCCGGCGCCTCGCTCTTCATTCGGCTGGAATAGAGTGATCAAATTCCCTTTCCATTGCTCTCTCGAGGTATGTAGCGCCTTTGCAGCTGCCAATATGGACGTGATGTGGAAATCGTGTCCGCAGGCATGCATCACGGCTTCTCAATGCCATCTTCGATATCTACCTCCCTCTTCCTACTCATGAATAGGGAAGACCCGTCAATTCCTCTACTGGAAGGGCGTCGGTATCTGCGCGGAGGAGAACTGTCTTTCCCTCCCCATTCTTCAGTATACCAATCAATCCTGTTCCTCCAATATTGGTGCGCACGTCGAAGCCATCGAGTTCGCGAAGGTATCTGGCTGCTGTTTCTGCAGCTAGATGTTCTTGGAGTGAGAGTCCGGGAAACTCGTGGAAGTGCCGGTACAGGTCTTCGTATGGCTTGAGATCTGGCTTGGAGGTCGCGAGGATGGTTGAAATATCGATTGCGGGGGGGCTGGAAGGTGATTGCATGTTGGATTTAAGTTCTAACTTCTGTGTGAAAAGGGTTGTGTGTTTCTGATACCAGTTTTTTATCCTTAGCCTATTCCAATTGAGTGAATTAATTCAATTAACAATGCAATTGAATTCAATGTCTTCTGAAGCAACAACATGTGTGCGGGGAGTAGACGTGGCGTTTATCATGAAGTCATAGGTAGTCACGATAGTATTTTGGGTTGAGGTGGGCCTAACATTGTTAGCGGAGCTGTACCCGAATGGGGAGAAGTGGCGAGGTGGGGTATGGCCCAATTTCTACATCACGACGGGATTCGTTCGTCTGATCCCGCGTCTTTTCTACGCTCTTTTCGTCCATTTCGATTGCGGGATACCACTAAGAACTGGTACTTGTAGAGATAGGAATTGACCTCAAAATGCGATGGCGATGGCTACGGGAATGCTCAGCATCTTGTGTGTGACCACGGCGGGTGGATTCTCTCGTATTTGGAGGGGGATGTTGTACGAGCGAGTAAGAAGTCTCCGCATTGCTCCGCATACAACTGTACCTACAGCTAATGAAAATGACAACATCTTAGGTACTAGAGAGACTCGTACAACCAGAATAATTGCTGTAGGTACTCGGTAGCCTACCTATATATACACACGCATTAGTATATATGTATTTACCTATATCCTTGCCTACCTTAGGGTTAGGGTTACCGAGTATTTACAACAGCTGGTACCAGTAGGCGCCTGTTGTTACCCTGGCTCACCCGAAACAATCTTATCGACTCCTCACTGGGACAGCGGAACAGGGAACAGCGCAACCTGAGGCTGTTGGCCCACTCTCCTTGAATATTTAATACAGACCGCTACTCCACTTCGTACATCAACTTTTATCCCCGACTGAGCACCGACTATCTTATACACCATCACAACACCAAGGTAGATTGATCGCCCTTGGAAGAAGCATTTTGAATGCTAATTATCTCAGATCAAATCATTCAGCATGGGAGAATCCGAAGATGGTCATCGTGATCGTGAGGGGAAGGAGCACAGAAGACGGGAAAAGAAGCATAGAGAAAGAAAAGAGAAAGACAGGAGTTCCAAAAGAAGCTCCAAAAGCACGGCCAGCGCCAGCGCCAGCTCATCCAGGACGAGCCTTCCAGAGGATCATTCACCTTACATGGACCCTACGAGCAAATCCGATAAATTTACTCCTGAGAAATCGTCATCCAAGGATAAAGACGCCAAGCCAAAAGCTCAGTCATCATGGTGGAGCAGCAAGAAGACGGACAACACCATCAAAAATCCTTCCAAGTCGGACGAGACTGAGTCATCGTGGTGGAGTAGCAAGAAAACAGACGACCTCACTGAGAATGCTTCCAACATAGCCAATTCCAAAACTGATCGGCCCTCGGCCGTGTGGTCCAAATCCAGCTTCTCAAGTCCCGGTTCTTCCAAACCCCACAGCCGAAAGAGGGGAAAGCACGATAAAACGCATGGTCCCCTCACGACCACTCATGTTGCAATTGTTGGACTTGGTGCTGGTGTCATTTATGGCATTCACTGGTTCATCTTCAAAAAACGTCCTCAATACGGCCGGAAATTATATCAGTTCATAAATCCAATATGGGCACTTGTATCTCGACCTTTCCGCCCAAGGATCTCCAATGTGCCCGGCGACCGACGATACTCGGTTTTCTCGTTCTAATTGTTGGATAAATTCAGGGCAATCTTCTTCTATGTTTTAAAAGATCAAAAATAACCTCTTTCGAATTTCAATACAAATTATTTATTACAAATTCGTGAAACAATTGGACTCATTTTCCATACATATCTAGGCCAACATTTCAATTACTTACACCCTAGAATCATCAATCGCCCGATGTTATCAAACGCGAGAGGGAGAATGGCTTTTGTTATTCGATAAGGAACCTCATTCTCAATCTCAATATGAGAGTCAAAATCGCCACGTGACTTTAGGGGCAGATCTGGGAGTTCCTAGATGATTCAATTTCTTTCACCATGCAAGATTCACTTATACTAAATCGAATATGTGAGATTTCACTCGTAGTGAATAGGGGAGAAGACTGTGGAAAGTACCAGCAGTGAAGTGCAGGATCGGTTTGGGTATATATCTTCAACTTCCTCCTGCTTTTCATCTCACTCTCCAATTACAACAGGCAAAACCTTGGAAGGACCCAATACTACCACTACGAAGTACTCGTAAAGCTCATCAACTTGTCTTCCTCTCAACTCAAAAGCCCTCAATATACCTGATGTATGTCTTGACCACCCAACCAGTATACAGAAACTAATCAAACTTCATCAGCCGACCGAAACACCTCATCCAATATGGCAAACGAATGGAAATCCTCTCCAACTCATAAACCAAAAGAACAGAAAAAGAAAACATCACTCAAGAAACGCAACTCTTTCGACACCATCCCCGAAATCCCCTTGCCAGATTCCCCAAAGACATCCATTACCTCAACCAACACTCTACAAAATGAAAACCCATTCAACACCCCTCCTGGTATCAACCAACCCACAGCCGTAGTCCCTCACATCATTGCTCCACCACCCACCACCAGCATCTCCACCGACTGGTGCATAGTAGACGGAGACACACACTACGCCCGCGACCTCGCCTGGTTCAAGACCTACATACCCCTCATCGAAACCGCCGCAGGCCTCATAATCCGCGGCATCGGCACCGTCGAACTAGAAGTGCGCACCAGTCGACAAGACCCCTCCGCAACACGCACCATCATCATGCGAGACGTGCTGCATATCCCGGATGCGGTCTGCAATGCGTTTCAACCCGCTTTCTATGAGGGCTGTGTGTTGGATGNTGGGTGGGTTGGGGGTGCATTTTTCGAGGGGGGAGAGGGAGTTGTTGTTCCCGCCTAGACGAGCTGTTAGTTATATCTAGGCTGGATTGTTGAGATTCTTCTGGGGCCGAGGATTCTGAGAGGAGTTTCTGGGGAATAGGTGGCTATTACACAATGGACTGGAAGGGGGATGACGAGAGCGGGGTTTATGGGAAGTTCTCTCCTCCTCTCTCATCATCTACCAAACCCTGGGTTGTGACACCGGCAATCTAATAATTCAATATCAATAATCCATCAAGAATCCATCTCCTAAACCCGGGAAAAGAAATTTTGATGATAACGATGACTTCCATTGTATGGCTTGAGGATTGATATTCCTTATGAGGAGGCCTGGGTATTGAAGCATACTTATTAGAGAGTCTCCGAGTCGAATAAAGTAGGTAGGTAGATACCTTATCCCACCATGCCAACTTGGTGTTACAGTATATTTTCAATTTATCGCGAGTAAATCTACACATTTCCATACGTGGAAGTAATAACATCTACGTTACTCAACTTCCTCTCACCTAACCTAATTAAGTATAAGTATAAGTATAACCCGGATATACTTACGTAGTCGAGTATAAGTAGTTCTTTCTTTTGCTGAAATGGTGAGTTAAGTAGGTATAGTATATACGGTCTGTAGACGAATTAATTCGCTAAGATATAACGGTCAGTTAGTTACAGTACTCAGATTAAATGAAAACTCGGGATACACCTCGAGCTCTTTTATTATGAATCCTTCCAAACTCTTATTAAAAAAAAAAGAAGAAGAAGAAAAAAAGAAAGAAAGGATAACCGCTTTACTACTTACTATATAGAACTCGACTCCTTGAAATTAAATATAATATAAGTATAATATACTATATCTTACTACCCTAGTACCTACCCTACCTTAACTTAATAAATAATCCGCGCCACTATATTATACTATACTATTAAAGCCCTTATTCGTTCTAGGATTACGGGTATACTAAATAAATAAGGCGCTAGCGCTAAATTCTAAATTCTAATAGTATAGTATATCTAGATATATATATATTACAAGTAATATCTCGCTAATTAAAAATCTTACTTTATTTTTATTTATAGTTTATACTATAATGTTTACTTTACCTTATAATATACTATAAGATAAAGTAAAAGTATCTATATCTCTATCGAGGTTTAAGTTAATAGGGTTATATACTTCTTCTTATATATTTTTATATTATATATACCTACCTTCCCTTCCTTGTTTTAGTACACCACCCACACACTGTCCACCCCCCAAAAACCCCCACAGCCCCAATGAATAAAAACCCAAGGCTGGGCAAAAAAAAGAGGTTCCTAGCTAAAATCCCTCTCACACGTCCATAACCAATTGCACTAAACAATCAGCAATCACTGTTCAGCAGTTGATTTCCAATCGTCCACGTGTTTGCTCTCACGCTCCGTATCCCGTCACGTGCCCGTCCGTAAAAGTCCCGTCGTTGGTGGTGCTCGGTGGTGGTGGCTGGGACTAACCAAATCGGGAATAGCGCGCGGAAAAATGACAGGCGCTAATCCTTGGGCCTTCCTACTTTATATTTTGAAATTTTCTTTCTGCGAATCTGCGAGGAGGACGATCCGACAAGAAGTAACCTGCAACCAGCAACCAGCGACACAACGATGCAGCGATGCAGTGGTGAGGCTTGCGTACCTGCCATGTTCGTTCAATATCGTTGGATCATCTCATCTCATCTCATCTCATCTTTTGTATGAAGTGAAGAAGCTAGAGCTGCTCGGTACGGTGCTCCCACCAGACCGCGCATTCACATCGCGTGTCATGTCGGCGTGCGTGCTCGACGGGCTCGACCAACAAATCGGTGGGTGCCGGTGGGTAGGTGGGTAGGTGGGTAGGTGGGTAGGTGGGTATATTTCAATACCGACCGTCGAGCTCAGATCAGCTCAGATCAGATCGTCGAGCTCAGGGAGGACGAGACAAGAGAAGAGAAGGAGCGAAGCACAGAGACAAGCTCAGGGAGGATCACATCAGGTCACATCAGATCGTCAAGTCCAGGGACGATGACAGAAGAGAAGGAGAAAGAAGAAGAAAAAAAAAAAACCACATATTGCCTACCTCCCGCGCCACTCAATGGACTGGAGCGTCACTTAATACAAAATATCGTTCGTGGGATAACAAACCAACGGCCTAGACAGCCCGTCCGATCCACCCTGTTGGCGTAGATTTCAGTGCGCTAGGAGGACTAAATAGGACATACATTCTCTTCTTCTTTTTCCCTTGATATTTCTGGTTGTTTTGGTGGGAATCTTGGGAGTGTATATATATAACAAATAATTGTATTATATATAGGTACTATTTCGTACTGTACAGTGCTGTATTCTTGCTTAGGGGAGATGGGGGCGGGGTTTGCGGTGTTTGTAGTGTTTTCTACAAATAGGCTCCGTACATCCCCTTCGCAAAAGTAGGCAGAAAACAAGGGTTTTATAAAAATAGTAGCACGTTTTAGCTTGACGTATATATAGTCTTAGGGAGGTACGCACGCCACTTCCATGCTATTTAACCCTAACCCTAGCGCCAAAGCCATTTGAAATGATCGAAGCATAAAGCTGAATCACACCCTGCCATGGAACGCCATATCATAGGTACAGTAGTGGAAATGTAAAAACAAACTAGCCTCCGTACTGAAATCTACAAAAGTGACAAAACTACTTGCACGAAAAGGTCGAAATTTACTTGTATAAAACTTTCTTGCTACTAGCACTAGCACTAGCACTTTTGCGAAGGGGCGGGGCTGTACCTACCTACCTAGGTAAGCTTGTCTTGTCTCTCTCATATCCAAGATCTCGGTCGGTGGAGGCTTTGGTGGTACAGTACAGTTAGTATAGCTAGAGAACCAAACAAATCAATCTAATTATCAATCTAATTATCAGGCATAGTTACTCCGAGTCTAGCTGCGAAAGCGCTAGCACTGTCCTTCCCGTGAGAGATATATTAAACAGAGAGAAAGATATAATACCTAACGTCTAACCAAAGCCAAAGCCAAAGACACCTTACCCTTACTTATTCCTACTAGCACTTATACTATTGAAGAGGTACTACAGTATGAAAACTTCATAATTCATTTATGCTTTTTTGTTTTCTTCCGGGAGGTAGGTATGTATGAGTGAGTGAGGACCCCCACGAGACGCGGGACTGGACTGGAACGGATTTGATTTGATTTGCGGCTACATGTACTGTACTGTACTGTACCTATCTATATAATATAATATGATATGATATAGTATAGTATAGTATAATATAATCAATATACCCACCAACAAACACCACACGCCACGCCATTCCTATTCCTATTCCTTAGAATTGTATACAAATTCAAAAGAACCCTTATACCCGTGTCATCACTAAACTTACAATTTCTTTTTTTTTCTTTTGAAATCGACACGGTTGGGGTGTAAAGCATTTTCTTTTCTTCATGCTTCGATGGAGATACATATACATATACATATACATATACATATACATATACATCTTAGATGCTTCGATGGCATATACCCATCTCAGATAGACGGGCTCCAATCAGGAGGAAAGAAACTTCTCAAGAAGATAGCTACCAAACGTCCCGCACCATTGGCTTTGATCAGTTTGGGATCGAAGTCGTAGTCGAAATTCGGGTTGGGGGCCCGGACGAGAAGTGGATTATTGGAGAGGGTGATGAGTTCCGAGTCTATGGAAAACCAGTTAGTCATTCAACCTCTATGATTGAAGAGAATGATTGAAGAGAATGATTGAAGAGAATGATTGAAGAGAATGATTGA
>LT855426.1:1158807-1173945 GCA_900184765.1 Hymenoscyphus fraxineus | reverse complement strand
CTCTCCCTCTCTCCCCCTCTCTCATTAACAAAATAAAAATAACCTCCCTCCTTCTATCTTATAAGAAATCTTTTCTCTCCTCTCTCCTCTCTATAGTATCTAGCTAACCTAACCCCATTTAAACATTCCATCCACTTTATCTAGTATTACATATAAACTTAAGCGAAAACCCCTAAGGGTAAACTTGAAAATGTCTTACTTACTTATATAGTACCTACCTACTATATTAAATCAGAAACTTTAACTAAGTAAAATATATTTAAGTTGATTTATTAAAGAAACGGGTTGAAATTACTCGTAGCGAGATACTTTCGTATTTAGCGAGATTCTAAGGGAGGAGATGGAATGGTGAATATCTTGATAGAGTTTTACTCTGGTACCTTATATCGTAAGGAAGTAGAAAGGTAGAGGGAGGTGGGAAAGTTGGGAAGGGAGGTAGATATATATAATGATATGTATATAAGAGATACCTACGATGTCGTGATGGGATTAAGGAATAGGGTTGAGGTGTTGTGGACCTTGATGGTGTGGCCTAGATGGATACCGGTGCATTGTATTATACCTGGGAATAGCTACTAGGTGGATATCCTCGCGAGCGATACAAGGTATTCTCCATGTGTATAGTACGGGTTCATCCGCCGATTTCTCTAGGATACCTACTATTATATTAGAGTGAAAATTATGAAAACACGAAATGAATCCAGCCAACTTTCTGGAAGTTAATTGACTTTGACCTTGATGGCGATACATAACCTTTAGATTAGTTGTTGTGGTTTTGTTGCAAGTAGTCATAATATCATGTAGTGGGCTGAAATCGGTGGATCAATCTGTACACGAGGTGGTGGTAATGACGGTAGGGCTCTTGAATCTCCATCCCCATATCTCCAACGAATCCCCAAAAGGAGAAGAAAAACAAAACCTGGGGTAAATATCGACATATCGTTCCAGCTTATCTTTATCACGTCACACAAAAGTAGGCGTGTCAGAAGTCCGGATCTCTTTCCCTTTTTCTCTCACCTCATATCGTAACTTATCTAGGCTGAAAAGGAATTAAGGGCCTCGAGATCAGAAATCAAAAATCGGTATCGGGATATGACTCCGCGAATGTACTTGTAGGGTATCGATGTATGGTTGGATGTAGGTGGGCATGGAGATGTATGGATGGATGGACATGTATGGATGGACATGTATGGCATATGCAAGTAGGGTAGCATCAAGACCCTGACTGGTAATCTGCTCATGTGGGGAAGTTTATTGCTCCGTGCGGTCCGGGTATTGATATTGAAACTTGTTGAATTCTGGGGCATATTTTATGGGATTTGTGCAGGATATGAAGATACTTGTTGGGTGGTTGCGTTGGAGATATATTGTAGTTTGTTGTGTTTCTGGATCGTTGTCGTGTTTACTTTAGAAGGTTGAGATGAGCTCTCGTGTCCAGGCAGAATCCGCAGGTCTAGCTGTACAATGTACACGTTAGAAGGTGGTGTTGAGACCCTGAATAGAGGGGAAAGAAGGGTTGTATGCATGATGATTGGATCAGGGGTTTGTGACGGGAGTTTGTTTGTCGTGTCGCTATTCCAGGTGGGCTGTTTTGGCTGGCCACTGGGAGGTGGTTGTTTCGTGGTATTGGTGATGGTGGAGGTGATTTGAGGTGCAGGTTGTGTGTCATCTACTGACTCGAAATAATGGGGTCGAGGGGCTGAGGGGTCATGATGGATCCTTGATAGGTTGGCATGATGGTTATCGATATCGGATGATAAGGATTGTGGAGGGACGAAATATAAGATGGAAGAGCAGCTGGTCGGTCTTGCTACCAGTAATTGAGATTTGTTTGGAAAAGATCGGATATTTGGGGATCTTTGAATTCTCGTGATCTATTACCTACTCGGTCTTGGATTTCGTGGTGTGTTGTGTTGTGTTCCGCGAACGACGTGATTCTTAGGAAAGAAGACGTCGAGATTGTAAAAGCTAAAAGGTCCGGTGCCGGCGGTAGGAATGATAATAGATGATGGATGATGGATAACGGATGATGGAATGAATTGTGTGACCTGAAGGAACTTGACTGTGTTTTGTAATGAAGTCGTGGAATTCGAATAATTTCTTGCATCATCGTCATGGATTGTCACGGATTGGGAACAAGAATGTTCCTAGCAGTTGAGAGATCATGGATGGTGCTTTGTGCTTGGTGCTTTGTGCCTCGCGACTGGATGGGTCATTTTGTTTTTGCTTTGCAGCTGGTGCCTTTATTAATGGCAGCCCGGGCCTGGGGTAGAGAGCGAGGGCTCGAGGCATTAACGTGTGGCCTTGATATTTGCACATCCGCCCTACTACAACCATACTCCATAGTCTCATACTCGAGCAGAGTACTCATACTCGTACTCATACAAATGCAAAGATCGCAGTTGAGGCAGAGCGCCGTAGACGATCGACAGTCTCACTACGACATCGTATGGTGAAACGCTGGCTGAATGCTGGCCCACCTCCGTACTTGTGGTTGCCATGTTGTTGTGCATCGGCGATAGTGTGTACTTGAGCACCTTGCCCAGATAGGTAGTGATTGTGCTAGCGCTGCTAATCGCTAATCGCGAATCCCTACTCGTACTGGAAGCACACCTGCACTGGAGCGCTACCCGGATGATACCTTGCTGGGAAGTGGAGCTAGGTAAAGCCGGAGCCGGAGCCAGAGCGGCCTGGGTCATACTAAAATGGCGTTCGTTGACAGAAGCCGTTGTTGTGCTTGGTGCCGGGGACAAAGAAGATATCAAGAGCCGCACGCAGCTGCGAGCGCAGTGGCAGTGGCAGTGGCAGATGGGAGAGATGTGGAAGATATACCTATCAAGGCGGATGGAGTGAGGACTGCCATAGAGAGGGAGCCCTGGAGAACATGCAAAGGTCTGGATGGATCTCGTGATATGCGAAGAACGTCCACGGGCACGCACCTAGACTCCTAGAGAACTTCAGAATAGAAGTCATAGGCACTCGGTAATTCTTGTGGCATTATGATTAACTTCCCGGTCACTGAGATCCTCCCCCCTGGAGTCTTTTCTTATCTGTATCGCTGCAGGGCCCACTATCCCAAGCCCCAGCACATGACTGCTATGAACCTGGGCTGGAAGCCATTCCAAACATTCACTTCACCTCTCTACTTACCTTCCTCTCCAACTTCACCTCAACCCATACTCACCTCAACTATTCTCTCCTCACTTACCTACCTACTCTACCTCAATACCTCCATTCCTCATACCCCCCGTACCCCCCATACGCATCTCCGCTTGCCCTCAACCTTCGCGCCGCTTCGACAACCACCCACCCCTGTCGTGTATAGCGGCCTCGGACTCTCTGATCTCATTCACTGATACCTATCTACCTACTCACTCATCTGCCCGTCTTCACCGTCCCTACACACATCGCTGCATCCTCTCCTCTCTTGCATCACTTATAGAAGCATCTCATCTCCGAACCTCAAACTTAACCTCACCTCAGATCAAACACCTTCTCCCCATCTCACTCGCTGCCAGTCGAGTCATTCATTTGAAGTCGGCCAAAGCTGCGAACCTCATTCGTTCAACCTCCCCCCGTCCAACATCGCCCGACTGGTAGGTCGGTAGCCTCGTCTCTGCACCACAGCACCAAACTCCAGCAGCCGATCATCGCCCGCGCCAGAGCTACTACATACACTAGTTGTACCGCCCAACTAGTCCGGGCCTGGTATACTACCACCCTGCCAGCAGCTCTGAGCTACCACATCAGGCAGTTTCCATCCGCCGCCTACCTCGATTCATCTTGAAGCCTATCATCCCAGAGCCAAGCACTAAAGGCGCCGTTGCCTTGTCTGCCTCGCCGTTGTACACTCCCAAGCCGATCGAGCTCTCTTCCTCGCTCGCTTCATCCACCTACCATCGCTCCAAACATCGAACTAGCTTTCTCAACGACAAGCTACCAAACTCGAACCTCACTCCCAACACAGCTCCCTTTTAGTGTACATGCAGAACGAAATCACCTCGACTCTATATCCTCATCTGATCCGGTAGTACAGGAGGCCATAACACACGAGGGGAGATCACCTAGTGACGCTGCGAGGCAAAGGTTGGGTTCACAAACATGGCGGAGCGACCGCCCCCGTCCTCGTCTGCCAGGCGTACAAGGACGGTCGAGAAGGGCGATAGAACGATTGGTTCCTTCACCATCGAGGAGAAGATAGGTAAAGGCAGTTTTGCCTCAGTATATCGAGGTACCCACAAGGTAATTATGGCGAATCCGAGCTTGTTATGAGCTTCTTTTGAACTCCCATCCGCTCTACGCTGCGTGAACTGGATTTTGGTATATTGAACTTGGCTAATTATTGCTCGTGATAGAAGGATGGAGCTGTCGTAGCTATCAAGTCCGTTACTCTTGGTGCGTTGAACGAGAAGCTCAAGGCCAATCTCTATTGTGAAATCGAGATCCTCAAGGCCCTCCACCACCCACATATTGTCGGTCTGATTGACTGCCGCGAGTCCAGTTCACACATACATCTAGTGATGGAATACTGTATCTTGGGTGATCTTTCATATTTCATCAAGCACAGAGCAAGCTTGCACGACAATCCCGCTCTTCGAGATATGATTCGAAAATATCCCCTCTCGCCTGCACCGATCGGCGCCTTGAATGAAGTTGTCGTCCGACATTTTCTCAAACAGCTTGCCAGTGCCATGGAGTTTATGCGAGCCCGAGATCTGATGCATCGAGACATCAAGCCACAGAACCTCCTGTTGGTACCACCCCCAGATTATTTGGCTAGGTCGAATGACAAAATGATGGTGATGAGTGCATATGAGAAGCCGGACGTACCCATGGCTGGTCTCACATCTTTACCATTGTTGAAGATTGCCGATTTTGGCTTTGCTCGATCGCTGCCCAAAACTTCATTGGCCGAGACACTTTGTGGTTCACCCTTGTACATGGCTCCGGAAATCCTCCGTTATGAGAAATACGATGCCAAAGCCGATCTGTGGTCAATCGGTACTGTTTTATTCGAAATGTTGGTAGGCAAAGCACCATTCCGTGCAAATAATCATGTTGAGTTACTCCGCAAGATTGAGATGAGTGAAGATCAGATCGAGTTTCCCAAGAAACTGATCATCACTTCTGGGTTAAAAGACCTTCTCCGGGCGCTCCTCAGGCGAAAGCCAGGGGAACGTATTGAATTCACAGATTTCTTCAGACACCGAGTTGTTGAGGAGCCAATACCTGGACTAGTTGAGGATGACCGACCTCAAGAATCTCGAGCACCATCCAAATCTGAGGATACGCCACTTGCACGCACTTCTTCCACTAGAAGCAACCACCAAAGGGATATGAAGATAGAGCCTTCAGGACAATCCTCTTTGCCCATAGAACGTGCCAAGACCTTTCCACCTACGAGGCCAACCGATCCTGATCAACAAGAATTATCTCGCACACCCTCAAACCGGCAGGCATCTCGCGGGCAGATAGTTGATCCGAAACGACCTTCTATGATGCCATCGGCAACAGCCCCGAATGCGGGAGCCATCCACCCTGGACGATCATCACCACAAACCCAAGGGGTGATCCGAGCTCCATCAAGACAAGATTCGGTTGATAACAGCCTGAAGACTTCATCGGCGGAAAGTTTACAAAATCAAAAGGCCATAGCAGAAGCTGAGCAGGCCGTCCGAGACGCTCGTGAATTTGTTTGGGTTGAAAAGCGAGCGGTTGAGGTGAATGCTTTTGCCGATGAATTGGCGGCAGGCCCCAATCTACAAACGAAAACTTCCATGGGAGGCCGTGCTGGACAGATCACAAGGCGTGCTACCACACAAGGGCCACCAAGTTCGGCTACAGGAGCGGTTCAGCCATATCAATCCCGCGCGGTTCAAGTTGCTCAGGGCAAACCTCGACCAGAGACGGTTCCCCAACGCCAAAATTCATTTGGAAGGTCATATGGAAGCCCATCCGCGGCTTCTGCCCTCACAAAGGTCCTTCATGGAGCGAGTTTGAGAATGTTTGGTGTCGCTTGGACTCCAGAATTGATAGGCAAGGGATTATCGCCGCCTCAACCATACGGTCCATTCCCAGCTTATCCAACACCGCATGTTCCCGTGGGTCTGCTTGGGGATGGGAAATCCAATGTCAGCATAGATGAAGAACAGAGGGTCATCAACGCAATCGAGGAATCCGCACAGCTAAGCCATGTCGTATATGGTTTCGCGGAAGTAAAATATAAGCAACTGACTCCGTTGACACCATCCATGGATCATAGACTTGGAGGAAATACCATGGACAATAATAGTGACTCTGTTGAGGATGATGGTCTTACTGTTGAAGCTGTTGTCGTGCTATCCGAAGAGGCATATGTTTTATACATTAAAGCACTATCCCTTATTCAAAAGTCTTTCGATATCTCTCGAAATTGGTATGATCGCAAAATTCGAGGGGATGGAATTGGACAGCATCTGGAATCAGCCCCAAGTGCTGATTCCAGAAAGCGTATCGATGGTGCCGTACAGTGGGTTCGTGTTCGATTCAACGAACTTTATGAAAAGGCCGACTTTGTCCAAATGAAGCTCATCGATGCGCAGAAGCGACTGCCTGAAGATCACCCTGGCCACCCCAGGAACCATCCTATATCCTTCAACGGTGATGTATATCTAAGCACACCTGGTCTCTCGGCCGAGAGATTAATGTACGATCGAGCGACGGAGATGAGCCGTTCAGCGGCCATCAATGAAATGACCACTGAAGATCTACCTGGTTGTGAACGTTCATTCATCACGGCAATCAGAATGTTAGAAGCCGTGCTAGAAACTGACGATCCTGCACCTCGGCAGCGTCGTAGAGCATCCAGTCTCCGGGAGCAAGTAACTAGAGAGGCTAATGATGGTCTTATTAATGCGGAGGATAGGCAGGTTATTCAAAATCGTAAGTATCCCAAATACCGACATCCATTTCTTTGTCCGCTAACAAGATAACCAGTCATCATTGGATGCAAGTCCCGCCTAAAGAAGGTAAGAGAAAAG
This sequence comes from Hymenoscyphus fraxineus, assembly GCA_900184765.1. Classification (NCBI taxonomy): domain Eukaryota; kingdom Fungi; phylum Ascomycota; class Leotiomycetes; order Helotiales; family Helotiaceae; genus Hymenoscyphus; species Hymenoscyphus fraxineus. The sequence continues at coordinate 1,166,926 of LT855426.1, read as the reverse complement.
ATTGCAAGAATAGCCAAATATCAAGCACCATCATCACCTCGGCCTTCTAGTCGACCTTCGAGCATCATTCATAGTGGTGGAACAACACCCACTACGGCGAATACCCCACCAATGCATTAAAGAAAATACTATTATTGTTACGCTTCACGAATTTACGGACTAGCAATTCTTTACATGGGGGGTTCTTCTTTTGCACTTGCTCTTGAGAGAGAAAGAATCTGGGACTGGATTTCCAGGTAATAGACCATAATCATCATACGTGATTCATTCTGAGGCGTTTGTCATTTTTTCTTTCTCTCTCTTTACTACCAATTTGGCAAATTTCTCTTTTTTCTAGTTTTAATTGTTTAGTTACCTTTAGATCCAGGATTCCACGATTTTCGGAAGGGGAATTCCTTGTATGTTGTTCTCTTTTCTATCTCAGAGGGGGGTTTCAACGGCCTGGATATCATTTGCTTCCTGCATTAGGGGATCATCATCTTCGGAACAAGGCATGACCCGGTTTAGGAATGAAGTCTCTTTTCTAGTTATTGCACATGCATACGTGGGCATCGATGTGGGCGCATTTTCGGTGTGAATATAGGCGTGTTTGGCATGTTTCTTTTTTCGTCTTCTTCTTTCTTCTTTTTCTCTCTTTCTCCTTGTGTATACCCTTCTGCTTTGCATCTGGACTTGGGCGCGGGAATTGATCTCCGGGTTGGGTGGTGGTAGTCTGGGGATAACATGAAATGACAGGCAGGCATGCAGGCAGAGGAAAGGGATGTCATTTGTGTGTCTCTCTTCTGTTTTTTTTGACTGGTACGTGTTCCTTGGGGCTAGATTTATGGATTCCTTTGGATCTTTCTTCCTGGAGATTCTGTTTGGGGGAAGGGGGATTAGTTGGGTTCCTTTTGATGTTTGTTGTTGTTGTTGTTGGGTTTTCTGGGAAGGAAGGGGGGGGAGGGTTATATTTTTGGGTTTGGATTGGATGGGTTTGGTTTGGTTGGGTCGGGTCAATGGGTTGGTGGGTATGGGAGTGCTCGTCTCGCTCGTCTCTTGGATGGGGGATGGGATGGGATGGGATGGTGGGGGTTGGGGGTTGTACTGTACTTGGTGTACTGTATGGATTGGACTGGATTGGACTTATTTACTGTACCTCCCATCTATATATCTATATCTATATATTTGCTCTTCTGGATCGATCCTTCCTACTTGGCTTTTTTTACCTTTACCGCTACCGATACCTTTTTGTCTTTGTCTTTGTATTCTATGTGATGCTTGCGAATGGATATATCCACTACCAGGGAGGGCACTTTATTACGTGGATCGTAAGGGTTAGGTAGTATGTAGAGTACGAGGACGAGGAGTTATAGCTAGTATACGGTGTTGAGTGTGGATGGTTTGATTGATTGGTTGATTGATGAAATCTATCAACTATTATATTATACTAACTTTTCTATATTTTGTTGTTTGATATGGTTTTGTTATTAGGTACTGGCTTTATACGGAGGTACGGAGTATTATTTAGTGTTTAGTATTTAGTATTTACGAATATTAATATCTCTTGTATTAATACCAACACTGTACTGAGCAGTGAGCGGTGAGCAGTGAGCAGCGAGGGTGTATAGATTAGAGTATAGATTAGAGTATAGAGATTACTAGGGAGCGTAAGTTTAGGTTTAAGTTCAGGTACCTAGGTAGGTAGTACCGTATTAATTCGAATATAAGATAACATCTGTGAATAAGATAAATAGTTATATAAAAGGTTTAAATCTCTTAAAATATTAATATCTTATAAGTCTAGCTAATTAGATAGCTAGGATCTAAATCTTCTTATTTTATATTAGTCTTTAAGCACTTATTCTACTACTACTATATACTTTAAATCGTCTAGGATTAAAGGATTATATAATTAAAACTTAGTTCTATAATTAGTATATAAAAAACTTATATATAAATTTTATAAAAAATAAGGCTATTCTTATATTACTCTATATATTTACCTTACTATTATATACTTTATTTATTTATATTTATATCTATATAGTTTACTTTATTAAAATAAGAAGAGAACTCCTTATTATTATTACTATTAAATATATCCTTTATATTCTTATTACTATTAGTAGTTATATTCGCCTTATTTTCTTTAAAGTTAATATTATCTTTAATACTATAACTACTACTTTTTATTTTATTAGCTATATAATATATTTATTATTATAATATAATCGAGTAAATATATTATAATATAAACGAGTATATTTACTTAATTATATTATATTTAATTAAATAACTCTATTTAATTAAATAGCTATACTTAACTATATAAGAGTAAAGGCTTAGTTCTATATAATAATAGTATTCTAGCCTTCTATCTTTACTCGATTATTAAACGTATAATATAATAGGATAGTCTAATACTAAGGTCTTAGCTACTCCTATATTATACCTTATATTTAACGATTAAATTAAACTAATACTAATTAGTATATTAGTATAGTACTATAGTATATGCGTACGTATATAGATTAGAGACTTTATTTACGAAGCTATTTATACTTTTTATAACCGAGCTATTAATAAGTAAAAATAATAATACTATAAATCTAAATATTATAAGAGTAAGTAAAGTAAACGAGGAGCTTATAACGAAGTTTATAAGTAAAGTTCTTATTACGTTCGTATTAGAGGCTTCCATGTACCGGATATTTACCGAGGGGCCTATTCTAATTAGTAACCTAGGGCTCTTCTAATTAGCTACTAAAAAATAGCGCGCGGTAAGACGTATACGTATAGTAGAATCCCTTAGAGCTACTACTATATTACGGATCCTATTTATACTCTACTACTATATTCGCTTTAAACTCGGCGTACGATTATAACCGTAGTAATTTTAGTAATTTTAGTATCTCGTATCTACAAGGGACTTAGGTACCTATACGAGGGTTCGGGGGCTAGCCCCCGAGATTAATAAACTTAATAACTAATTAATTAATAATTAATACTTAATTAATAACTAATTAATAATAATAATAATAACTAATTAATAACTACTAATTAATAATAATAATAATAACTAATTAATAACTACTAATTAATAATAATAATAACTACTAATTAATAACTACTAATTAATAACTATTAATTAATAAATAACTAATTTATAGCTAATTAGTAAATAATTAATAACTAAGTAATAAATAACTAATTAATAAGTAACTAATTAATAAATAGCTAATTAATAACTAATTAATTAATAGCTAGTTAATAGTTAATTAATAACTACTAATTAATAACTATTAATTAATAATTAATTAATACTTAATTAATAATAATAACTAGAAGGGTTCGAGGACTAGCCCCTTAGAGAAAATAAAGATTAATAATAACTACTTAATAACTATTTAATAACTACTTAATATCTACTAATTAATAACTAATTAATAACTATTAATTAATAACTACTAATAAATAACTAACTAATTAATAACTAACTAATAACTACTAATTTATAACTAACTAATTAATAACTAACTAATAAATAACTAACTAATAAATAACTTATTAAGGATAAAATAGAAGACTATTAGAATAAGCTATAAAAAGTAAGTATAATTTAAAGTACTAGCTAAAGATATAATAGTACTCTAATAAGAAGCTATAAAGGAGCTATAAAAGCTTCTATAAAACCTTCTATACCTTTCTATCTAAGACTAGTGTAACTTATATATAACTAGCGTGCCTTATATATACCTTTAGCGTATAGCGTATAGAATATAGTATATAGCGTATAGTATAGCGTATAGTATATAGCGTATAGGTTATCTCGCTAAATATAGGAGTTATATACTAAAGTAAATAAATAGTATATTCTATAATAATTACCCTCTAAAAAAGAAAAGATAATATCCTAGTATTATTAAGTATAGACTCTAAAGAGTACTAAAGATACTAAGAATATATTTATCTATAATATTAAAAGTCTAGGCCTTATATTCTTAAAATAGAAAGGTTCTATTCCTTAGTCCGGAATCTATTTATATAAAGATTATTAAAAAGTAATATAATCTATTCTAATTCCTATATAAATCTAATAAGTATATTCTAAATAAATAAAAGATTTAATTATTATACTTATTATAATATAATCTTATAAGTAGTAGCCTTAAAATCTTAAATAACCTCTAAAGTATTACTAAGGTCTTTAATATCTAACTAAGAGTCCTTTTTAAGTCTATATCCTTTCTAGCGAATAAGGTATTAATTACTAGTTTATATAGCTTCCTTATATATAATCTTCTTAATCTTATACTCTAAGTCTCCTTTAATAATAATAGACTTAGGTAGTATTATTTGTTAATTAAATAAATCTTAATCCTTCGAGGCTAGCTCGAGTTAAGTAACTAAAATAATATTATAAATACGCTATTTATATAGTAATTTAAAGTAATATATAAGTTATTTAATTTATTTAACTACTTTAAGTAGTTTAATTTATTAATAGAAGAGTTTATATCTAAGGACTTTTATTAAAGGAATATAATATCCTTTATATAACTTTAAAAATACTTTATCTTCTAGCTTAAAGAAGAGTAGTTTATACTTCTTATTAAAATATATCTTTATATATATTTAAGCGAGTTCTAAGAAGTTTATTAACTTCTAGGCGAATTAAGGCTAAACTTATAGTTTAAGTCTAAGAAGGTTAATTATATTATTTAGTTTAAATCTATATATGTTCTTATTTAGAATTTTATTATTTAAGGTAGATAGTATATTATTAAGTTTAAATTAGAAAAGTAGTAAATAATAATTTTATAGCTTAATATTATTTAACTAGTTAAGGTAGAACTATAATATAATTTCTATTATCTAGTTTATATATTTATTTTATCTATTACTTTATAGATAGTAAGCTATACTATAAAGTAATTTAGTCTAGAGTTTATTAAATATACCTTTCTAAAACTTTAATAAAAACTTAAAATCTTAATCTAAGATAATTACTTTTAGTATACCCTAGTTATTATATAATAACTAAGTAATAAAAATATATTCCTATTCCTTAGCTATCTATATATTTTTACCTAGTATAAGTATAACCTTCTTTAAATGTTTATATATTATAGAAAGTATATAATTAAAACCTTTAGATATTAGTAAAAGAGTAAGGATAAAATTAATAGTAAGAGTATAAAATAGTATAGGTAGAATATCTAAAAGTTATAAAGATCTAAATAGTATATATCTCTTAGGTTAATAAACCTAATATTTAAGATAGTATAAAAGATAAGATTAAATAATTATAGAAAGTCTTAGTAAAAAGAATACTTCTAAACAAATATTAAAGAGCTTTTAAAATCTAGAATAATTATCCTTATAGATTAAATCTAGTACTTATAGTACTATTTTATAAGGTAAATATAAACGTATTAGGTAACCTAGAATATCCTTTAGTAGTAACTTATATATAAGTCTATCTTAAATATTAAATAGTAATTTTACTTTATTCTTTCTAAGTCTAGTATTCTTTTAAATATTAACCTAAATCTTATTCTATATAGTCTCTTTATTATATACTTCTATTAGTTTCTTCTTAAATTCTAGGAATATCTCTACTAAAGTTATAGTATAAACTAGTACTAGTTTAATAGCTAGAGTATTTAACTCTCCTAGTCTATTATCTAGCTTCTTATATAAATCCTTACCCTTTAGTCTTAAAAGAGTATTAGGAATAATATACTTATATCTAGGTTTATATTAAATATTAAGATTAAAATAAGAGATAAACTCTATAGCTTAAACTATCTAAGTATTAGTCTTCTTAGTTAAAAGAGTTATAGTTAAATCTAACTTCTTTAATATATTTATAATTATAATATAGTTTATAAATACTACTACTAGTAGAACTTTTAAAGACTTAATATAAATTTAAATCTTATATAAAATCTATACTAAACTTACTATTTCTAATTTAGTAGGCTAGTAGTTTTACTCTATAGTATTTAATTTATATAAAAGGAATATAATAAGCTAAATTTACTTATTTAAAAGTACTTCCTTTAAATTAAGTTCTTTAAACAAATAGTAAACTATAGTACTAATCTTTTTACCTAATATATTAATATTTATATAAATTCGCTTATCTAGTAAAATATATATTAAAATTATCTTTCTATAAAGATCTTTCTATACTTCCTTAAAAGTATTCTACTCTTTTATTATAGGTTAAGTAAACTTTATTACTTTTAAGAATTACTTCCTTTAAGGTCTACTATATAGTATATCTTAAAGAAGGAATGTTTTTTAAGCTTATAAAGGTTTAATCTTATTTATATAATCCTATATAAAGTATTATAATCTACCTATTATACTAATATAGGTTTTAAGGTCTTTAAGGGTTTTTAAGAACTCTAAATTATAAAGTATAGTAATATATTTGTTTATATTTAAGTACCTAAAACTATTAATATAATATCCTAAGACTATAGCTAATAGGAATCTAAAGAAACACTTACTACCTTTAACTATAATATTATACTATATAAACCTCTCTAATATAGTTTATAGATTAGTTAAATATTCCTTTAAAGTCCGGCTTATATAGATACTATTATCTATATAAACCTTTATAAATAGGAGGTTAGTAAATAGTATATCTATCTACCTTTATATATATATAAGGGTATTTTAAAAGCTTATAATAGTATAATTAGATTAAAACTATCTTTTATAAGTAATAAAAGTTATAATCTAATAACTCTCTAAATAAATCCGCTATTACTAAAAGAATACTATAGTATTAATAATAGATATCTTAGTCTTATTATATAAATCGTTAATAATATTCTCTATAACTAGTATTAGATATATATCTAGTAAAACTATTATATTTAGTCCTTAAATATTTATAATAGCTTAATACTTAACTATTCTATCTAGTATTATCCTTTTTACTATAAAGATCGGCTAGGAGAAGAGAGTTACTATCCTTATATACTTAATTCTACCTTAGTCTAGGAGCGGTTTTAATATAGTATCTTTAACTACTTTCTTATCCTTTTTACTTAAAGAATAAACCTTAGTATAGCTAGTAACTTTATTCTACTATCCTTCTTTTAAGTAGATTTATATCTAAAGGTCTTTAGGAATATTAATATATCTTTTATTATAAAAGAGTATCTCTAGTATATTATCTAAGATCTTTATAATCTCTATAGCTTTATTAGGGGTTCTATAAATTATACTCTCTAATAAATACTTAGTTTCTTTAGNATTATAAGATAGAGTTCTTAGTACTAATTACTTAATTTAATCTATAGCTTTAGTATTATAGTTAGTATTATTATTAGTATTATTATTAACTTAAAAATACTATTCCGAGTTTATAACTAATATATAACCTATATACTAGTTCCTAGAAATATAAACTACTACTTTAGTATTATTTTATACTATAATATTAGTAGTTAAATCGTCTATTAAAGTAGAATAGATTCTAATATTATAGTTATTAGACTTAAGGAGCTAAGCTTATTCTTCTTTTAAAGCTAGAATACTCTTATTAATTAGTATAAGAACCTTAGATTTAGATAGTATTACTACTACCTTCTTAGTATAGATTAGTACTAAAGGAAAAGGTCTCTTAGATTAAAGAAATAACTTTATATTAACTTTATAACTACTAATTATAACGTAGTATTTTCCTAGGTTTAATATAATATCCTTAAGAATTATAATATTAGTTCTAATTAATATTTTAGGTATAAGTTTATTAATAATATATACTTCTCTCTTAAGGTTTATAATTACTAGTTTTATAATACCCTTTTTAGTTAATATAGTATCTACTCCTTTAAAGTATATATCTAAAAGTATATACTAGGTAAATATTACTAAAGTATTACTAATACCTTATAAATAGATAGGTTTTACTTAAATAGTAGTTTTAGCTTATAGAGTAACCTTTAATAAGAACTCTTTATTAATAAGAGATATACTAGTTCCTAAATCTATATAAATCTTATAGTAATCTCTATCTTTTATAAACTAAATAGAGATAGTAGTAATTTAATACCTTTTATATATAAAGCTATTACTCCCTATATTAGAAGAAACTTTTAAAGTAATAACTAGA
>LT855426.1:1117859-1152514 GCA_900184765.1 Hymenoscyphus fraxineus | reverse complement strand
GAGATTAGAGATGGTGGAGGCACCTGGCCTAGTATTCGTTACGGTCTTAATTAGTGGTTCTTGTTCTTGATCTTATAAGTTTGTTTGTTGGATGGTAAGAGGGTACTCATAGTTAGAATGAGATAGGTATAGCGTAGAGTACTTTCTGGATTTCAGAAGTACCTAGGTAGAGAGAGTAATTATAGGGGATGTTTTTATATCACGTGAGGACGACCGACCTACATAAGCCAGCGGCGGGGCAGGAATCATCAACACCTACTTCATATTTCCTGCCCGAGAGCAGGATGCGTACGAGCCCTGGGCTCTCTTTTTCTCACCCACCACCATCCCCATTTGTACACCACCATTTGTATCCCTACTACTAAACGACTGTTGTAGCCAGCCTTTTTGTTTCTGTTTTTAGGAATAGGAATAGAAAGAGCGTGTGGCATCCTGGGGCTCTCGATCCAAACCCCAGGTGCTGGTCCCATGTATGTGCCCCCTTCTCCCTCGTGAAGCACTGAGCAGGACGAACGTGAATATAAAATGGGGTTTATATGTTTAAGTGAAGCCATTCATCCATCTATTCCAATTCAACATCTATTTGGGCTACAACCTTTCCCAAGGTTGGGCTGCCCGACTGCAGCTGGCTAGCAAAAGATCACGTGCAGATAACCCCTCCACCCCAGCTTATCGCCCCAAAAACTCTTCCACACCAACCCCAAAGCGTCCTAGCGCAACTCTCCGTGCGCGGCAGCTACAAAAACCTCTTCCACACCACAACTCCTTCTTTTCCTCTCCATCAAAAAAGCAAGGCAGCCAGCCACGACCGTCACCTCGAATTCTCATACAGTGATGCGTTGCCAGCATTCGTTCGCGAGTGTGAGGCTCCCGAGAGGGATTCTACCGAACTCCTTAATAGGAAACTTGTCTCCCGTGGGTCTTCTTTGGTGAGGGCGAGGGGAGAGAGGTGTCGAAAAGGGGAGACATATGTTGTGGAGAGAGAGAGAGGGAGAGAGAGTGTGTGTGTGAGGGGTGGGATGGATGGGACGTGGGAGTCATGGATATTGAGTGCGAGTGTGAGGGTGTCGTGAGTTGAGTCCTGGGCTGGTGCGCATCGTGATGGGAGTCAAGTTTGGACTTCGTGAGTGGTGTCGTGCTGTGCGCTGAGAGTCTTCGTCGCGGATTCATAGTCAGTGATATGTTCCATCGTGATTAGTGTCAATTGGTGGTCCTGCGACGACCTCATCCAAGTCTGAAGATTGAATTTGATCTAGCAGAACTGGACAGTCATGCACGCGCGAGCCTTTCATCTTGAGCCAAGTCAGTCATATCAGTGGAAAACTCAGTGTGCGTGAAATTATTTTCATTTCCATAATTCATATCCGATTACTATTACCATTACCATCATGCTACCATTACCATCATCCATCATCTATCTATCTAAGAATGTCGTCATAGAAATCGTAAAAGTTCGTGTCTCTATCTCCGTATTTGTTTGCAGTTTCTGGCGTCCGTCTCTTGTCATAATCCACCTGGGATTGATCATCATAGAAATTCATCCAACTCCTCAGGTCGTTTCTTCTCCGCTCAGCATCTGTTCTCATGCCATCGCTCTGATAGCGACTATATCGCTCCTCATCCTCATCCGCGTCCATGATAACGACGCGATGGGAATTCTGTCGTCCCGGCACAGCCGGCGAGTTGATGACTGTCCTCCCCTTCGCAACACTCCCCCGTCTTGAACGCGACGTCTCGTCCTCCGTCAGCCCCTCAACTAAACTCTTCCATGTCCTTATCTGCGCCTGCGCATGAGAACTCCTCGCATCAGAACCCGTCGAAGCCGTCTTAAAGATCTTCAAAGGCGCCGGTGGCCTCACTTCATCCTTCGGCGGCGGCGTGGGACTCTTTACTTCTTCAGTCTGGGGAGGCAAACCACTATTCGGACGAGCGAATTCCGCTTCGCATCTCACACAGAGCCCCATGATGCCTTCCAGGCCGATCTTGCATAATCTGCAGATCCGGGGTTCGACATCCGTTGTGGAGGTGAGTTTCTCTACGCTCCCTGGGGAGGGGGAGTAGTATTGTGTTTTCTTGATTGCGCTTTGGGGGTTGAGGAGCTGGTTGTTTGGGAGTGGTGTTGTGGGAGCGGGGGTGTTGCTGTTGTTTTTGGGGGAGAGGATGGGGAAGGAGGGTGTACCGGCGCAGTAGAAGGAGAGGATTGAGTCGGCGGAGTCTCGCTTGTTGGGTTTGCTCTTGGGTTTACTTCCTTTCGTTGGTGCTGGTGTTGAGACGCTTTTTGCAGTCTCGCTGCTGGAATGAGAAGGCGTGAAACCTGGATGGGAGTTATGGGCCTTGTGAGGATGGGAGGTATGATCCTGTGATGCGATTCCGGGACTAAGTATCCCTTGCACGCCTCTTCTCGTCTCATCGAAGAAATCGGCACTTGTGTGGATGTACTCGGCTAACCTCTTCGACGCAGATTCCGACTTTTTCTTTTCGTGTGTTTTTACGTTCTGGTGCTGTCTCTGTATTTGCTTCTGCAGTTGCTGTTTGCTATTCTGCCAGGGCGTTATCGGTGTGGGGAGGGACTTGTAGTTATTCCGCGCATCGAGTAAGACGTCGTTGTTATTTACAGGTCGCGGGGGTCTGGGAAGTGGTTTGAATGGCGAGGTTACTGCTGGTAAGGATGTGGGTTTTGCTTTGGGTGTTGATTTGGAAATAGCAGGGATGGAAGGACATCTTCTCAGGTTCTGGATCCGAGTTGTTGGGGCGAGGGGAGCTGGAGTTGGAGCTGGAGCTTGGTATCCAAGTCTATGAGCATAGAATGGTGAAGTTGTTGCGGAAGAGAGATCATTCGAGGACCGTGGTGGAGATACATGTCTCCTCCCATCCTCTCTCCTCTCACCACTCAAAGTCTTCTCCTCCTTCATCCCCCCATCACTCCCACAACACAAACCCCCCTTCCTCTTCAACCCCGGCGCAGCAACTGGATATCCCAACCCACCCCTCTCATCCCTCATCCTAATATCACATTTCCGCACAGGCACCGCCTTACGAGGTATCCTATATTGCGTGCCTTCGGGCTCGAATTTCCTTTCTGTTGTTGTTGTTGTTGTTGTCTGTTTCCCCTGCTTTGAGCCAAATGAGGGGAGGAAGTGGAAATGTATACCACCTACCTTTTTTCGCTCCTTCTCGGCGGCTTCTGCGAGCTGTCTTTTGCGTTCGAGGTGTTGTTGTAGGGAGGACTTTTGATGGGTGGGTGGAGGAGGAGGGGTGGACCGGTTGGCTTGTCTTCGCCCGTGGGATTCTTCGAATGTTGTGTGGTAGATTTCCATGCTCTGGGGGCTTTTGGTGGGTTTTGAATGTGAGTCTTTTTTGATTTTGATTTTGGGTTTTCTGGGAGGTTTGAGGGAAATAGTCGTTGTTTTTATATTATTTTGTGGGTGTGAGGTGTAGTTGTATGTTGTATCTTGTATCTTGTAGTTATGAGTGTATATGCGTATGTTTCTATTACTTCGAATTCGAATATTACTTGTGTTTTGTTTTATTTAATCGTTCGTCAAAAATGAGTGGAAGAAAGAAACGGAAGGGAAAATATGAGTGGGGATCTAAAGGGGGGGTAGGAGGGGAGATATGACTCTGTTCTTCATCTCCAACACACACTCGGTACTGGAAGAAACAGATTTATTTCCGTCACCCCACCCGGCAAAGAAAGGACTAGAAAGAGCGGGGTGAACAACGATGTCCACTCATCTGTTCTGTTCTATTGTTGGAGGATATGTTGGATGAGTCTTCTTTATTCACTTTTCTTTGTGGGGGTGTGTGGGTTTTGTTTGGTGCGCGTGTGTGTATGTATGGTACGCTGCGCTACTTGTGGATGAGATGAATGGGATGGGATTAATCAAAGTACGGTGTGTCTTACAATGTCTTTGTGACTAGGTTGTCCGTTTTTTCATTCATTCATTCATTCATTCATTCATTCATTCATTCATTCATTCATCCTCTTGAAAGAGCCCTTTGACTTGACTTGACTCTTTGACTAAAAGCAAAACGCTCGCCCGCCGACAATGCGGCCGTGATGTCGATGACTATGTATATCATTGTTACCTATATCCGCAGCAACGCGGCAGCATTGTCACGCTTAGTATACAGAAAAAAGTCAGAGGTGGCCACCCCCCTTATTAATTTAGACCATTAGACACTCACCCGTAATCCTTCAACCCTCTTGTTTGCTGTTACTCATGCATTACAAGATCACGGGATATTTTATGTAAGTCCTTCGTACTCATTCCTTAGGGTCCAGCGGGTCAGGCCTGTTTAGAACGTGAAACATGTCGCTACTGTGCCTATGTTCTTTGTTCTCGGTTGGGGAGGCGAACTTTGTTCATGATCATATGCATTAGAAATCTTCAATACATCACGCGACGAAAAGAGAGATGTTGGAAAATATTCTTTTTATTCATTATTAGACTGTAGGTGGCAAGTTCCCATTTTTGGGACATCTGTAGTGTTCCAATCCAACCCCCATAAGCCCAGGGGGGTTTCTGTTCTGTGCCGCTGGGGAAAATCAGGGTTTGGTGGCCGTTCGCCGTTCATTTGGTGTGAGTTTTGTTTTGTATGGTATGTAGAGGGATTGGGTTCGCCGCCTGTTCTTTGTGTTTGACTGTGGTGGCGGGTTTTCTGTTCCGTTTTTGGGCCGTTGCGCGTTGGGTTCTTTGGCGGTTTTAGTTGGGTTGGGTGTTGGTTTGTAATCTATACAAGTACAAGCGAAGAAAAACCTATCTGTACCTCTGTACAGAATTATGAGTGTAGGTACTGTAACTACCGCATGTCTTGCTATATCCTAGGATCTCTCAGATGACAAGAATATTTTTAGCTTGGAGATTACATGCTAGATATTTGTATCAGAAGATATTTAATTCTGAGATGTGATTTAATGTACATCCAGGACGGATTTCTGTCTATAATTTGTAGACCTTAAACGTAAACAAATATGCAATCCAAGGTCATGTAATAAGATGTACTTTTGGCATCGGTGTAGCTGATAGTAGATTCCGAGGATATGTGGTGGAGTCAATGTTCTGTGATTGGGCCGCGCAGTTAACCAATTCTCAATCATAAACAAATCGTAGCTCATTATATCATTTCCTCCCGGTGGACAAGAAAAGTAGCAGAGATTCATTTTTTAACTATCAGCGTAAGTTAATTTTAAGTACTAAAATATTCAAAATATCTGGAATAATTGCCCTGATTTATTATACTATCGTTCTCGATAAATCATTTTAATTATTCTAAATAGATAATATAATATAGTGGTTTTTAGTTAAGTTAGGATAAGATAAAAGAGATCTCTGCTACTTTTCTTGTCTACCGGGAGCATTTCTTATAGCAATCTCTTTAATGAATAAAGCTAGCTTGAAAGGCTTTCGTCAAACTCATTAGTATATTACTTCTAGATACAATATATATAATGTAATACTTATAGGTATTAATTATATGTTTATCACGACTGCCTCTCTTGGCTAACTACATTTGAGAATACTCGTTGGTATAATATATAGCAGGGGTTTATAGTGAACGAGGAAGATATGCTTACTCAGCCAGGGAGGAGTATATAACTCCACCCTCCTAGCATATTGTAGTTCCTCTATTAATACTACTACTTTATTGTACGTCAAATTTTGAAGCTCTTTTTCGTCCTACCTACGATCCCCTCGCTGGAAGGCTCGCCTTGCGATTTGGTAGGATTTTGGTGTGTTTTTTAGACCTAGTTTTAGTTCTTATTANTCGTATGTGGGCAAGTTATAAGCACTTGAAGCTAGCCAGCAAAATACAAAATAAAAACCAACAACAAGCCTTTCTTTTAGTGCTTGCAATATGTGACGAGTGACAATAAACCTAGCAGTTAATCAAGCACGTGCCTATACAGAATTGACCAATTGTACGATCGGCAGGCAAACCATGCAGTGAAAGGCAAGCACTATCCCTGAGAAACGATTGGACGTCAAGTGTTGGGCTTCTGAGAGATGCATGTATCTTGACTGAAAGTGGGATTGCAGAATACCATCAAGGTATAATTTGGTTACGCAAGGGAGAATCAGATAAGGTGGGATGCTTGGTATCTTTAGTTTCTGAAAATTACAACAATACGATTCAGTATTTTCGCTTCAAAACTTATCAAACCTTTGTCAACTACTACCCTTGGGACCTGAGTTGTTTCCTCGTATTTCCAAGATAGCTGTTCACAAATTGGCCAGCATGGCGCTGTGTGAACTTTCTGCAATTTCCATAAGCACCAAATACCAATTAGCAATCGGGGTAGCTGGTACTGTGCTTGTATTCTATCTAATCTACAACGTGAGTTTGATCTTCTCTTCAAGCTCAAAACTCATTTCCTCAGCTCACAACCTCAACCGACATCCCCTACATCAAAGAAATCCCTGAGATCCCCGGGGCTCTCCCCATATTCGGTCATCTTCTCGCCCTGGGTGACGACCACGCAACAGTCTGTGAATCATGGTGGCGTAAATACAGAACCTCAGTCTTCCAAATCCGTCTAGGAAACACCCGTGCCGTGGTAGTAAACTCCTTTTCCGATGCCAAAAGGATGTTGACAGGATCAAACTCTCAATCAGCGCTCATCTCCCGACCGACATTATACACCTTCCATGGAGTAATTAGCAGTACACAAGGCTTCACCATAGGCTCCTCACCCTGGGACGAAAGTTGTAAGAATAAGAGGAAAGCAGCTGGTGCTGCACTGGGTCGTGCAAGGATCAAAGATTATCATGATATGTTTGATCTAGAATCTTACGCGGTTGTACGAGATTTGGAAAGGGATGGAAAACGAGAGGGGGAGATTAGTATCAGGAAGTACATTCAGAGATATGCTTTGAATACTACTCTGACGCTATGCTATGGGATTCGCATGGATAGTGTATATGATGAGATGTTGCGGGAGATTTTGGAGGTCGGTAGTGCGATTTCTTTGCTTAGGAGTGCGAGTGAGAATTTTCAGGATTATATAGCAGGGGTTTATAGTAAATGAGGGAGTCCGGGTATTATATCCCTTCTTATACTCGAGTACAGAACTCCTTAATAACAATACTATAATATTATCGTCCGTCACACTTTTAAGCTCTTTTATAGAATAATTAATAATAATAAGCCTTAATATACCTCCTAAAACAAGAGGCTATAATATTGTACAAAAGGGCAATTTAACAAAGGCCGTAAAGCGTACTAGTACTAAGGCGCGAGCAAACCTTCCGGCTAGGGCTCCTAACCGCGCTTATCTTATCGAAGAAGTAGGAGAGGCGGCTCGAGCAGACCTCTAAGCATAATACGACGCTATAGATGCTGCTGAGGCTACACTTTTAGCTGGTGGTCGCGATCGTAGTACCTCGCCGCTGGGTCGTCGTCTCAATCTACTGGCACAAGTATAACAAGTCAACCCACCTATACAACAAGTTAATCTACTAGTATAAGTTAACCTTCCGCCACAAGGTGATCAACTTAATCCGCCGGCATAGGTTAATCTAATTTAACCTAGTAGTAGTAGATATAACTTTTATCCAAGTAAATATGGTTGTCTTACCTAGCCTTAATATAATAGTGCTCCTCTATAAGGACCACACTAACTCCTAGCTTTTAGTAGTTATAGTAGATATACGAGGTACCTAGGAATAGGGGGATATAGTAGTTTTAGATTTAGCGCTCTAGGTAATAGTTTTAGTAGTTATAATCTAGGTATAGTTTAGTTTAGTATTAGTAATTATAACCTAGGTATATTTAGTTATTAAATATTCGGGGCTCTAGGTAGGTAAAATCTATAGGGCGTTCTATAATAAAATATAGGTATAGGAGTCCCTCTGCCGCTTTTGTAGTAGGGCTAGGGTTATAGTACTCCTTAAAGAGTACTTTAGCTATAATTTAGCTAAGGAATAGATATAGGTCAGCTAAATTTAAGTATAAGAGGCTAACCTATTAGTATAGATTAGAACCTTATAAGTATATCTTTTAGAGATATAGGATTTCTAAATATTTCGGCTAGTAAACTTCTAAATAGCGTATAAGCTAGTAGTTAATTATAAGGAGATATTAGTATATTACTCCCTCTAGTAATATAGATTATAAATACTCTCTTAGCCTAGTATAAGAAGTATATTATCTAGATTATAAAAAATACTTTTAAGGTCTCTAATCTATACTTATTAAATAAATCTACCCTAGTTTAAAAGGACTAAAGTACTAGTATTTTATTTAATATAAAGATAGGTAGTTAGTCTATTAGAGATATAAAGTTAATTAAAGTATTTAATTCTAATCTAAATAAGTAGTACTATTATTTTCTTAATTACTAGACGTATATTATTTAGTTATACTATCCTCTTTATCTCTTAATAAACCTTCTAGCTAATATATTAGCCTTTATTATCTCGATCTTAAAGCTAGTAAGAATCTTTATTTAGGAGAAGGTCCTTAATCTAGCGCTATATTAGTAGGAATAGGTAGTATTACGCGGCGCTCTTTAGAGTATTAAGCTATAGTATATTCTAGAGGTTAAAGTCTTAAATTATTACTATACGAAGAAGCTAAGATAAGGAGGAGGAAGAGGAGAAGGTTAAAAGAATAAGGGAGAGAAGTCGGATAGTAATAAGAGAAAGGAGGTTTATTATAAGGAGTTAAAGGGCTCTAGTTATATAGATTTAAAGTACGTTCGTTATTACTTAGATAGTAAGTATAAGGTAAAAAAGGCTAAGAAAAAGGAGTAAGATTTTAGTATAGGAGACTAAGTTTAATAAATAGTATAAGTTTATATAAATAATTTAATCTCTTTATACTAATTTTTACTATCTTATACTTACTCTTCTACGCTGTTGTCTATAAATACGCTAATGTTATTTAATATTATAAATACGTTAAAACTACTACTCTAAAACTTGCCCTCTTCTTTAAACCTAATAGTATAGTATATACTACTATACTAATATCTAGACTCTAAATTTATAAATATAATTAATAATATCTTTCGATTTAGTACCTTAATTAAATATAAGGGTCTATAGATCTTTAGGATCTCTTTAAATCTCTTGTCGGTATATAAGTTCCCCTAGTTACTAGCGTCGAAAATTAAGAAGGATCTATAACGTAGGCTAGTAGAGAAAGTCTTTTTATAGGATAGTAATCCTTTTATTATATCTCTTCTAAGTTTTATACTAAAACCTAAACTAAATAGTAACTAGTATTAGATCTACTACCTATCCTTTCTAGAAGGAGATTCTATTAACTACTATATACTAAACAAATATATATATCTTAAATATATTACCTTTAATAAGGTTCTAGGCTTAGTTTACTTAGTAGGCCGAGGCTATATAATATTTAAGAGGGATATATTAAACGCCTTTTAGATAGTCCTAGTAGTAGAATATATATATTAGTCCCTAGGATTTAAGTAGGAAGGTATAAAGTTTATATATATAGTTCTACCCTTTAGTCTTACTATAGCGCTATTTATATTTAACCTTTTTACTAAGGTACTTAAATAGATTATTAAGTTATACCTCCTAGGTTAGAGTTTACTAGCTTATTATTTAAATAACGAATTCGCTATATTTATAAAGGCTTAGGCTACTCGATTATTCGTTTAGGACTAGAATAAGTAATATTTATAATTAATATAAGTCTTAGGTATTCTAATTAATAACTTAAAAAGTATAGAGGGTACTTTAGTAGAACTCCTAGGATATTTAGTAAATATAGATAGTTTTATAGCCTTAATTCTACTAGAAAAACTATCTTAAATTTAAAACGCTATAATATAATTTATTAATTAAAATAGTATTACTCGAAAGAAGTTAGAATCTTTAACTAGCTTACTTACTTTTTATACTAGAGTAGTACAATTAGGCTAGGTTTTCTACTATAACTTTTAAACTTTTATTTATACCTAGCCTAAGAAACTATTAGATACTACTTAATAGTAGTTAACCTTAGAGGTTAAGGCAGATTTAATATAGTAGGACTAAATACTCTTATACTTTAATAGTATATTATTCTTTAATATATAATATAAATACGTCTACCTATTTTATAATACTTCTATTTAAGGCCTAGGCGCTTTTTACCTTATAATTAATAAACCCTAAGTAGATTAGTATTAATATATATACCTCTTTAATTAGGATTATATATTATAATTACTTCTACCTCCTATAATAAAAGGTTCTATATTTAATATTAATATCTTTAAGATTAAGGTAGTTTAGGCTTCCTTTAATAAGTAGGCCTCTATATAGTTATAAAAAAGGGTAGTAGTTTATATAAATAACGTCTTTATATAAATTAGTCTTATTAAGTAATACTTAAAGTATCCTTTTTAGAATAAACTACTCTACTACCTATTTTATATAATAGCTTAGATAAATATAGAAATATTAGGTGCCTAAATCGCTAGATAAGATAATATACTCGCTAATACTTTTTTATATAATTTAAAAGGAGTTATTACTAATTAGTACTTACTTCTTTAGCTTAACTATAAATAGATCTACCTATTAATTATATAGACTTTTAGTTTTACCCTTTATTATCTTAGGAGGTTTTAAGACTAGTATATTTAGGTTTATCTCTAAATACTTATAAAGTTTATAATTCCTATATTCGCTCCTTTAAGGCGTTTTAAGCCGAGATATTATACTCGGTATAGCTAGCGAATTTAACGTTACTTATTAGCTAGGTAGCTACTAAAAATATAGGTATACCCTAGAGTCTTTTAGTAGTAGGACGCCTAAAACCTAGGTCGATTATAGTAGGCTTATCTACTATTCGATCTTACTATATAGAATGTAGATTCGACCTTCGAGTATTTAACGAACTAATTTTACAGCGAATAATCTAGGGGGTATAAGCGGATTAAGGGGTTTAATAAGTTCGCTAAATAGAATAATTATAATACGAGTATATTCGCTAAATTACTTTAATTCTACGTAAACCTCTTTATATTCCTAGTAGATAGTATAATTACCTTAATTTTAAGGTAGCTATAAAACTAGCTTTTATAGCTTTCCTTCGAATTAGTAAAATTATATATATAGTAGCGGAGTAGCTTAATATATACCTTTTTTAGTAGATAAAAGTTTAGTAATATAATATCTTTTTTACTCTAGGTAAGGAATATACGACTTTGTTTTTATAATTAAGTAAAGTAGACGTACTATATACTAGGGTAGAGATTATAGTAAAACGTACTAGCGACAAAGTCTATCTAGTAGCGGCCTTAGTAGCGCTATTTAACTTTAATCTATAACTACTAACCGCCCTATTATTTTATATAGAGTAAGGGCCTTTTATATATAAATTTTATATAGATACCTTTTAATAATAACTTTATCTCTATAGGGTTCTAGATACTTAACGATATATAGGTTATAGTACTTACCGGGGAGCGGCTTAATATACCTCGGATTTAAGTCTTTTAGACAAGGATATATAATAGCTTAGTAGGTAGTTATTAAATACCTTTTAAGAGTATTTTATACTTAGTTTATAAAATTATTATCTTTTAAGTTATTACTTTTTATAAGGTTAAGAGGTTTAGTTCTTTAATTTATACCCTTATTTCCTTCCTTCGAGTCTTCCTTAGTTTTATTATTTTATAGCTACTTCTTTTCGCGGTACTTAATATAGCCGAGGGCGCTTATCCTTTAAATATCTAATAAATAGAGCCTCTTAATTAGTCTATTTATGGCTAAAGTATAAGCGTTTAAAGCTAGCTAGTAAATATAAAATAAAACTAATAATAAGCCTCTTATATAATATATAATAAATAGATAATAAATAGTAAAGGTTTATAGTAAATAAGGGAGTCCGGGTATTATATCCCTTCTTATACTCGAGTACAGAACTCCTTAATAACAATACTATAATATTATCGTCCGTTACACTTTTAAGCTCTCCTACCTACATACCCCTCGCGGGTTACTCGCCTTAGCTAAGTGCCTATAGTACTACTACGTGTTGTACTAATTTATAGGCTTTGTACCTATTTATAGATAGTTCTACTACTCCCTTATAGGACGCGGGCCGAGGGCGCTTATCCTTTAAATATCTAATAAATAGAGCCTCCTAATTAGTCTATTTATGGCTGAAGTATAAGCGTTTAAAGCTAGCCAGCAAATACAAAATAAAACCAACAATAAGCCTCTCATATAATACGTGACGAATAGACGATAAATTCCTGTTTTAAGATATTGTGAGTTAGTCCAGCACGTTTCCCAATTCTCTACCTTCCTTCCTGGGTGGATCAATTGAACAAGCACTTCACTTCGGACAAGAATATCTAACGAACTCAAGTCCCTAACAACGAAAAGAATCGTCGGGGGAAAGACCTGCGAGATAGGCGAGACGCCTATCTAACCACCCTACTGAACCAAGTTCGTTCCATGATCGCAAAAGGCACAGATAAACCTTGCATCGCATCTGCAATTCTCAAGGATCTAACTACGAAACTTACAAATGTGGAAGTATCTTCCATATGTCTCTCGCTCGTATCTGGCGGGTTCGAAACAATCCCGGGGACTTTAACATCTTGCATCGGTTCCCTTTCCACTCTGCAGGGTCAAGTCTTCCAAGAGAAGGCGTTCAACGAGATTATGAGAGTTTATAAGAACGACCGAAGAGCGGCATGGCAAGCAAGTTTTCAGGAGGAGAAAGTGGAGTATCTGGGTGCTATTGTCAAGGAGGCTTTACGGTATTATACCGTCTCGGCAATGAGTTTACCGAGAAAGACGGTTGAGGATATAGATTGGGAGGGAGCGAAGATCCCAAGAGGGACGATGGTATTGATTAATGCTCAGGCTGCTAATCATGGTTTGTCATTTTCTTCTCTTCCTACTGATGTCTCGTCTTGTTCTTCGTTCTAAAACTCAAACTAATGCAACCAAGATATCGACCACTTCGGTCCCACAGCCTCACAATTCAACCCAGACCGTTGGCTCTCCCCCAACTCCACATCAGATCCGAAACCCACGCCAGGAATTCAACACTTCTCCTTTGGCGCCGGCTCCCGCGCGTGCAGCGGTCAAATCATAGCCACCCGTCTCCTCTACACCACTCTACTCCGCCTTATAACGTCCTACCGAATCGTGGCTTCTGAATCCCATCCCCCAAATACTGATTATGTGGATTATAACCAGTTTAAGAGCGCCCTTGTCGCTATCCCGCGTGACTTTAAGGTGAGGCTTGTCCCGAGAGATGGGGATGTGGGAATTGAGGGGAGTTTGGAAGATTGCTTGGAGGAGGCTAGGGGGAGGACGGAGGGGTATTATAAGGAGGATTTGGGGGTGAGTGTTGGTAGTTAGATTGGAAGTATGCTGAACGAGGCTCTGGTTGGAGTATAAACAGCATTGGTGGAGTCGAGATTTCTTTGGAGTTAACCCACTTGAACTTAATCTCTGTGTTCTGAAATAATTGGCTTCATGACACCAATACGCCACTATACATACCTAGGTTAAAACTGTGAAATAAGGCATCTTATCCGGATATCCATTTTTATAATTCAAGGTGTTTTGAGTTTCCTGTGCTTTCCTTCACCCGGCATAAAACTTAGGATCTAGAGGTTTGGGTCTATTCGTTGAATAAACATCGTCTGCGCAACAGATTTGATTGGACAGGGTCACCCACTTAAGACTTAATAATTAATGCTTACGTGTTACGTGTTGATTTCATGTAGCTGGAATTTGTATTAGATTACTTGGGTTAAATGAAAATGGACAAATTTACGAACTCCTATGAAAGAAAGGATAGGTTCAAACGCCCTAGCTAGAGAGCTTATATTAGGCTGGAGAAATGGGTTCCTAGATACATGGTGAAATGGACACGGCGATGGAATGGTTCGAAAAATCTGAATGGTCAGTGTCAAAAGTGGCAGTGATTCTTTCTTTTGTGCTACCTTTAGCACCATGCAACCCTTTCTCAAAAACGCCCCTGGATGAGGCCAAACTTCAACGACAGCCCTTGATCCGCTGAAGTATCCATGGGGGTAAACATCCAGTGCGTTCAATATATACCATGCCACCGATTGTTGACGTACCTCAATTATCGGTTCCTGTTGAAGCCGAAAATTACCTGTCAGTTTCTTGTGAGTTGATATTGCTTGGTTGTGGAACACACGAGTCTGGACTGCTCCATGAATGCATGAATACCAAACATCTGATCTTGGAGAACCAAAATGCCAGCCACGCCACATTTTCGCTCGTTCATGTTCCAATTGGATCTAATATAAAATAAGAACGCAGATTATGTGCAATATATTAGGATCTTCCGATCCTTTTCACAGTTGATTTCAATTGGCCTCCTCCATCAATTACAGACAACGCCACCCCCCGCTTAAATAATTGCAAACAACGCCACATTCAGCCTTGTGAAAAGCGAAGCCAACCCCTCATCTCTTTAATTGAATTCCATATCCTTCCGCTTATCATCAGGTCCGATTTCTGGCCACTGCCATTCCGTGCTCTCTTCACATGGTTGGACGCCTTTGGTGGGCAAGACCTCCGCCATCTTGGGATCCAAGCGAGCCTGTAGCAATTCGCACCTCCTCTGAACTTCTCGCAGCTGATTCTCGAGATCCTGAATGTACTTTTCTTTCCTCTCCCGGTATCTTCGTTGCGAGGTGCGATTCTTTTCTCTGCGTTTCTGTCACACGGTCAGTAAATGGCTTTGATTTGGTTATAAGAGCAGTAAATGTCTTCTGAAGCAATGACTTTAGTCATCCCAGACCATGGACGTAATACACTAACACGTATATCCCCATGAATAAAGACCAGTGTTCTTGTAAGTAAAATGAATATCTTACCTCTAGTTTCTCGATCTTCGTTGCTTTGGGTTTTTGAGAGCCGAGTGGAGTTGTTGACTTCCCGAGGTATGAATAATTGACTGGTGTAGATTTTTCCGGCGTCGAGGACTTTGGAAGATGTGAAGCTGTTGATGACGGCGATGAAAGTGTAGACCACGAATCGTGGTCAGGAAGAGGGGAATCCAGCGCCGATGTATTCCCAAATTCGAACCCCGTCGATTCAATTTCGAGCCCAGGGTACATGATGTCGGGTTGGTCTTCGTTGCTCCACCAGATATTGGATTCCGAGTTATCCTGAAGTTGCATCTTGGGTGGCGATTTTCTGAGTTCGGACTTGGGAAACGATGTTGGTAAACTTTTAGAAATTCCGTCAGGAGCGAAGAGGAAAGAAGTATAGTCCTTTTAAAGCATTTGATCAGTGATCTTGCATACCAGTAGCCAATCATAAGAAGAGACGGAACTTACCAGGGATGATAAAATGTCGAAAGGTGCTGATAAATTCCTCTGGGGAGACATTTCGCTTAGGATCGAATCGAAATCAAACTCAACCCCGGTATAGTTTTGGTTTGACAAGGCCATAATAGTGCTAGGGATACAGTATGGGTGGGATCTGGGATGACTTTTGCCAAGACTTGCAAGCTGTGATCTGCTTGAAAGGAGAGCTAGACTATCGGATGCTTAAGTATCAACAGCTGTCTCTCACTTGGCATCGAACTTCTTTGTTATTTGGCTTCAGTAAGACCACCGGCTGCATATTTCCGTCCCATATATGCATTCCGAATTTCATATTGGCCGAATTACTCTTCTATGCTCCTAATACGGAGTCGATCCACTTCCGAGGTCTATAGCCAACGACATGTTTAGATATATCCTGTCTAGGCCCGCCATCCGGGAGTGCGGCATACTTCGGCTCCATATCTGAACCCCGATTTTTTTCGAGGGCTTGTGCCACAAGTATTATCAAAGATGACATCATTGAGGCTTTTCTGCTCTCCAAATAATAAACGTGGGTATAAATATGGAGCAATGTGGTGCCTCGGGATCATTTGTGAAGGAACGGAATTAGATCGGGGTGTACAAAACCATCTCCTGAAGGCCGACTGCCGAGTCTAGAGCGATCACGGCGAGGACGGCGAATGTAACACGAACTGGGGTGTCATGAACATTCAATTCCGTCAAAAGTGCCTTGTTTTCCTGTCTTACTTTCCTCACTATATTTGGCTAAGGCTTAGTGTACATTAAAGATGCAGGTTGCTGAGTATGCAATATCCTAGTGTTGTCATTGGTTCGCCTTTTTTCGGAGAGTACCGGACACCCCATATTGTACAGGGGCCTTCTATCACGATGTTTTGCATGCAAAGCGTTTGCCCAGTGTCACTGAAAGTGAAATTTGCCATACACACTTAGGTCCCAAGATACGTTAACTATGTTTGTGTGTTTAATGATGACTTCATGGTGCTTTTTGCAACTCATCGATTCTGTACTGTAAAGGTTGAGACTCGGTTAACTTACTGGGATTAGTTAAAAAGGGATTTGTTTTCTCATACTTACCTAGGCTTGCTAGGCCAGAAATATATAAAGCAGTGTCTTCGTCACTTCTTCTGACATACAAGAATTACAGAAGGCGAAACTATCTCGTGATATCTAATAACCAGAGACTAGAACGTCAACATGGCATCTCAGGTATGAGCTTCTTTTCCCCTGACTAAGACCGAAGCATTGGCTCACCAGTTTCATCATAGTTAAACTCAGAATCAACACCAATTTATACCCTTGCAGAAGGAAACCCAATTGGAGATCCAACAACTGCTCTTCAAATCAGTCGACCGGGTGGTGGCGGCCTGCTGCTTCTACAAGACACACAACTTATTGAGACCCTCGCTCACTTTGCTAGAGAACGTATTCCGGAGCGAGTGGTCCATGCAAAAGCTGCGGGTGCTTTTGGGACGTTCACTGTCACACATGATATCTCCCAGATCACTTCAGCAAAGTTCTTGAACGGGGTAGGGAAAAAGACCGATGTCCTGGTAAGAATTTCCACAGTGGGACCAGAGAGGGGAAGTGCAGACACAGCAAGAGACCCACGGGGTTGGGGTATCAAGTTCTACACGGAGGAGGGCAATCAAGATTGGGTTTTTAATAACACTGTAAGCTTTGCATTCTCTTCTATAATTTGTCGAGCAAAATTAACCAGGATTTCTCAGCCTATCTTCTTCATAAGGGATCCCATCAAGTTTCCTAGCTTGAATAGATCTCATAAAAGACACCCACAGACTAACCTAAATGGTAAGCCGATCATTTGTTTTGTCAACACCGCCGCAAGTATTGGTAACGTATGACCCATTCCAAAGCCTTCGCTAATACGAAATCCGGGATTCAGATGCCACAATGTTCTGGGATTTCCACAATAATAACCAAGAAGGAACGCATGAATTAATGCACCTCTTTTCTGACCGAGGGACCCCTAATTCGTTGCGACATACGAACGCCTTCTCTGGACATACATATAAGTTTACACAGCCCGATGGCTCATTCAAATACGTCAAGATCCACCTCAAGACTGATCAAGGAACACGTAATTTTAGTGGAGCCGAGGCAACGAAAGTAGCTGGAGAGGCCCCAGATTACAATGTGAAAGACCTTTTTAAGGCCATTGAACAGAAAACTTTCCCTACCTGGACAGCATATTTGCAGGTTATGGAACCGAAAGATGCCGAAATATATCGATGGAATATATTTGATATGACAAAAGTCTGGCCTCATGCAGACTATCCTCTAATTCCATTTGGCAGACTGGAATTGAATAGAAATGTAAGTTGATGGACTACTCTCACTAATTGGAAAGAGTTACCCTGATTGTAAACCAGCCACAAAATTATTTCCAGGACATCGAGCAAGCTGCTTTCTCTCCGTCAACAATGGTCCCAGGTATCGAAGCATCTGCAGACCCCATGTTGCAAGCGAGAATGTTTTCATATCCAGATGCTCAAAGATATCGACTTGGGGTGAACTATCAGCAACTACCGCCCAATTATCCTCGCTCTCCAGTCTATTCTCCTTTTCAGCGAGATGGCGCCTCAAACTATAGAGGAAATTATGGTCCTGACCCTAACTATGTACGGACAAGTCTGCGGTCAGCAAAATATGGGGAGTCGAGTGAAGCTCATGATGAATGGATTGGGAAGGTTACGGCATATTCCACAGAGATCCAAGATGACGATTTTGTGCAAGCGAGAGGGATGTGGGAGGTCTTTGGGAAAACAGGGCAGCAAGAGGCTTTTGTAAGCAATGTGGCCGCACATCTGTCAGGTGCTATTGCCAGAGTGCGAAGCCAGGCTGTGGAAGTATTCGCAAAGGTCGATGCAGATCTGGCTGAGAGAATAGAAAAGGCCATGGAGGGTTGAAATTTGCAGACGTGCCTCGAACATGGTTCAAGATACAGTACATGGAGTTACATTCAGGAGTAGAACCTGGTATTCTTTAATGAAATGAGGAAAATTCCTTCAACGAGTAAGAATGCTTATATTCGCGGGCTTTTCCCTCCGAATTTGTCATGGATTACTTATGGAAACATTTTTATGTTTGCTGCGTCGGTGGAAAATCAACCTCCGCTCGTCAAAGCCGCCCTTGGATGTTTCGGATGCATGCACCCGCGAGGGGGAAATTGGGCTGACCAGTACAACTCTTAGGTCAATATCCTATCTCACAACCCCCAGAATTTCTCGTGCCAGCCTTCAGTTGCAGTTCAGTCAAGGTTTTAAGCTTCAGTGCCATCCAAAGTAATCTCTGTAGATCACATGAATACCCGCGTCCAATCGAGAGCACTACCTAGGTAGGTGCGGCTGTTGCTGACAAGATGATCATCATCATGTCAGAACTAAGTAAGAAACAAGCTTTACTTCGGTCACTCCGCCGTCCCACTTTGTATGGGGTGCATACAGCATACGGCATACGGCATACGGGATGCGGAGTACGGAGTACACTGCACCGGATTGAATTGTTCCTTTGTCGGTGTCAGCTTCTGAGTCCTCTACCCGTAGATCTCACCGGAGGAAACTCGGAAACTTGAATGAGATGAACTTGATTAAGGTACCCCTTTTCAATTGAATTTTCAATCTAAACAACTTAAGAATATCTCTGAAACACCGTTTTATCTCTCGCCATGATACAATACAGTAAGTGTACTGCTGGGTTTCAAGGTTGTACAGAGAACATATTCGACCCCCTGATAATTATGTTGTTCCTTCTTCTAGAACAACCCTACGAGTACTCACCTGTAAAACAAAAATGAACAGTTCCACCTCTTGAAGAAACAGCCAGGTAATGGCAGCATATAAACTCCCTCAATACCTCTAAACTTGTCTTTTCTTTCCTCACCAGCATTCAACATGCCTTCCGCTACAAATAACACCTGCAAATACGGACCTTCCAAAGCAACCGATTCTACTACTAGCAACGCGGCTAGTACTAGTTCTGGTGTCGCAACTAACAATGGACCGAGTTCTAGCGGCCACGCAAACTCTGGCTCCAGCACTGCTGCAAAGACAGAGACGAATTTGCGAGGCGGGAAGAGTGACTGGGGAGATAGTCTCGGTAAATGTTGTGGCATTTTGTAAGTAACTTACAAAATAACAGCCTATGCTGAGTGAGAAACGCGGTTGGAGTTTTTGAAGAGCATAATGCTTTGGCTTCCATCCTATTTATCATACGCCTTATCTAGACTTCTGGTCAATATGATAGGGACATGAGTAGGAAGTAAGTGTGCCTAATGCTGCCCAAACACTTCAGACTACCCATCTGTTTCTTGCGCCCGATGATCCCCATGGTAATTTACCAACTCCCCCCTTCACAACCCACCCCCCTAAAATCCAAACCCCCAATTATAAAAAACCAAGATCCCAATATTCTGACACCATATGCACGCTGATTTTGAATGACGACTGTCCACTGTTTTTGAAGTTCTATAGCAAGAAAGAAGCGTCAAACTTATGTTAACCAATCTCTTTCGTTACCTTCCGAGTCATGTTCATTTCATTTAACACGGCACAAAACGTCACCATTTATTCTGCATAGAAGAGGTGAGCAGGAAATAATTGCCTCACTCAATTCCATTCTGTTCCCTTCACAGTAAGGGTGATGCAAATGAGGAACTAAATGAGGGACTAGTCTTTCGAGTGTCGGAGAGTATCGGGAAAACACTCTTTATTGTCTCACGAGGGTTGACAAAGGCGATTACTGTAAGAAAGAAAGTTTTGAGAACTGCCATTGAACAAAAAATCCTAACTTAGTATATGACTTGTTGTATAAGCATTGTTTTCATTCCCATTAGCAAACTGCTTTCTCGTACTCAACACTGGCCATGATGAATGGACCCAATCCTTTCAAGTCGTTTTGGTTCAAAGCAACTGATACGTAGTACTAGAATCACCTTAGTCAGTATTACTCCAACAAAAAAGCAGGACATGATGAAAGTATTCTGAGAATTGATAGACTTACATCAAAATCGCCTGTGCCACTCAAACTTCCCACACTAACAGTACCATTCCAGTTGATTCCACCATCTGAAGCTTCACTTACAAACTTCTCCACCAAAGCCTCATAAGCATGTGTCATTGTTGGCAAATAATCCTTGGTCAAGTATCCCTTTCTGATTCCCTTCAAGGCAGCGTAAACGAACATAGCAGAACCACTAGACTCGATGTAATTCTTGGCTCTACCAGGTTGGCTCATTACCAACCACCAGAGCTTGGAATCCTTATCGACTGCTTTTACAATACCAGCCATAGTCTCAACAAGAATGGACTTGAGAATGGCAAAACCGGGGTGACTCTTTGGAAGGTAGTCCAATACGTCGACAATGGCAATGACATACCATCCCAGAGCTCTATTCCAACATTCAGGAGATGCTCCCGTTGCCGCATCTGCCCAAACAGCAACACGTGAACTATCGTAACCATGTTTTAACAAGCCCTTTTGACTGACATTGTGATTAACACAGTTGGTGTGAGTTAGCACAAATTGTTTGGTGATATCGTCGAATGCTGTGATGTTTTTAGGGACATAAACCGCGGTGTGGTGAGCGTAGAAAGGAGACACCATATACAATCCATCGAGCCACATTTGATTTGGATAGGTAGAGCGATGCCAGAAACCCCCCTCAGGATTTCTGGGGTTAGTTTGGAGCTGAGAGCGTAGAAGATCAGCAGCTCCTTTGTATTTTGCTTCCCCAGTATTCTTGTTCCTGTTTTTCTGTAAGTATCAAGGGTTATACAATCGAAGATAAAAGACTTACAAGTAAATGAGCGTCTCTCCAATTCTGACATCGTCAAGAGTATAGTATGTCAAATTATAATCAAGCAGTCCCCCTTCTTCTGTAACAATGTTATCCACGCCCTTAGTAATGTGATCTACATAAGCCTCATCGCGTGTGGCATTGTAGACCATCTCCAGAGCTCTCCAAGCCACACCATGCTCGTAGGTTATGAAAGGAGCACCATCTCTGAGACCATTTGCATAATCTCGAAGGACTATTGTATCAGCGCCTTGGACAGATAATCTAGGAGATGTGCACTGTGAAGCTGCGTTTACTGTCGCTGCAGCCAGAAGAAAGATAATAGTGGTCTGCATCATTACTTCGGTAAACGAGAAAACACCTCAACGGAACAACGTGAGGAATCAAATGTACTGACAAGATTTGAAGGGAGCCCGAAGAAAAAGGACAAGACATAATGAGTGCTGGAGTTATTGGTTTAATACTTAGTATTGGAGTAATACCCGAGGATGACAAGGGTGGAAAATGTAGTCAAAAGAAATCCACTCAAGCCAATCATATAATCTTGGCATATGGTAAGGAGAAAGTCCCATCGTCATCTTCGATTCATGGAAAATTCTAGTCTGGGCGAGTCGGGGTTACTAGGGGGCTAGCGGTTTTCTCTAGATCGTCTTGACTCCTGCATATCCAATGCTGGGTGATCCTCCGACTTGGCGTCCATCCGGAAAAACTGACAAGGAGAAATGGATTTACCACCCTATTCAGAGGTATTGTATTGCCGAAGTATTAGGCTTGAGTTGAACCTCAGAGAGTCATTGAAGGTGTAAAAGTGCTTTTCTCAGAATGAAAGATATGGTTTTTTGAGGGATCCAGAGTGTTGTCGGGAAACCCGCTGGATGCAGCCCGAAGTCGAGACCCACCAATTACCTTCGTAATCTTACGAAATGGATATTTTAATCCATGGACTGGGTGATCTCCGTACAAAGAACAAAACTTGAACATTGGAACATGGCATAATCTCTGAAGAGGACCAGCACACCAGTGAGAAGCGAACAAACACGCCTTCACATACAAACTTTAAACTCCATCCCTTTCTCAAGATAAGCGATCCATATCTGTCGCAGGGCTTCGTAGCAGTATTGTTGTGAACCCTCCCATCTAAAATTCTTCCGGCTTTTCTCGGAGAAACAAGTCATACAGGATCCCATTATGCTAAGCTTTGACGACAAACGATCCGAATCTCTGATTTTGTTTAATAAAGATATATGAATGAAGAAGTAAGTAATGTTTCCTTTGAACATAAATTCCTGCACCCCATGATGATCTAATTTATTTAATACACAACCTTCTCAAACCTTAATATCAACTTATTCCCCACGGGCCCAGTGGTATAGCCATCTTCTTGCTCAATCCCATTATCGTTGACAATGTGCGTTCGAAGGTTGGTGTAAATGGCCGCAATAATGAGTTTAATCTCTATAGTTTACAAAAGTAACAATTAGCGATCCGCCTCCAGCTCAAATGCGAATAATAATGAAGACGGAAAAAAGGGCCAACAAACCATGCATGGCAAAATTACTTCCAACGCACATCCTTCCTCCACTACTAAAAGCCCAGAACCAGCGATCTCGTTCCCGCTTTTGCTCTTCGGAATAACCATTCTCCTCGTCTAGCCACCTCGTGTAATCCCAAGTCTCTGGTGAGGGGTAAACGCTTGGATTCCGATGCACGCTGTGGGCTTGGGCGTTAATTCTGACGCCACCTGGTATGGCGAAGGACGATATGGTACTGGAAGGGTACGGGCTCATGCGAGGCTGACTACCCGGTATGGCTGCATCGAGACGAAGGGTTTCCATTATGACTGCATGAAGGAGAGGAAGGTTGTCGAGGTCTCTTGAATTGGGCAATTCTTGGTTGTTTCCACTATTTCCGAGGGAGATGGGATTTGATAAAGTGAGAAGCGCGGCTCGAAGTTTATCTTGCAGTGTAACATCTTGCGAGAGGTGCCAAGAGATATATGTGAGTGTAATTCCAGCTGTCTCATGCCCTGCTGCTAGGTGATCGATCATTTCTGAGGCGACGCTGAGTTCCGGGAATTTTAAGGTTTCGCTTGCTAGAACTGAGTTCCCCCCTTTTGTAGTTTCCTCTTTAGAGATCCCGGAGAGCATTGCTTTCATGACTACTGGCTCGTTGGCAATATTTTCATCTCTAGGAGCGAGCTCTTTCATATATGATGCCGTGAAATCGCATTTCTTCTTGGTCCAATCCTCGAGTTCTTGATTTGCGGCGTCCACCCATTTTGGAACCAGGCGTATCCCCAAAGTCTTCAGAATTGA
Organism: Hymenoscyphus fraxineus; assembly: GCA_900184765.1. Taxonomy (NCBI): domain Eukaryota; kingdom Fungi; phylum Ascomycota; class Leotiomycetes; order Helotiales; family Helotiaceae; genus Hymenoscyphus; species Hymenoscyphus fraxineus. The sequence goes on along the minus strand of LT855426.1, from coordinate 1,129,065 downwards.
GGTGATACGAGGAAGTTCTTGCGACCAGAATGTATGAGTTTTACGACTGTGGTATAGATCAAGCCAATGTTCACGCTCCTCTATATTTTGGAGGAAATTTGAACTGTTCCTGAGACCAAACAGGTAGGCAGTAATGAAATCCATAGTAGTGGCATTGAAGGTTGAGTGGACATCGATGCCTAGTTCTGCTGTACGCGAGGCTAGAATAGGAAGTAGACGCGACTTCAAGATGGTCTTGGATTGCGCTGCAAGTGCAGGAGAGCCTTGTATACTAGATTTGGAATAAATGTTTGAGATCATACTGCGGAAATCCCAAAGTCAGCTTTGCCGTCTCGAGAAATTAAGTGATGGCAGGTTGTAGGGGGCGATTGAATCAGATGAACACCAAGTCCAGATTTATTACTTTGTTTTGAGACAAATAAAGTAATTAACCTAGAATTGTCAGGCAGGATACTTGATTCGATCTACAGAGGCAGAGATACCAGACAGTTGCGTATTTCTACCAATAATGAACACTAGGAAATGGTGTCTTGAGCCGTTAGGAGCACCCCGAAAAGGAAGAAAAACTCACCGTTTCCGAGCTGAGTGAGGTCGAGAATGCCAGGCGGAGAACATGCAAGGCACCCTATTCCCATTAGTCCACCACTATCTAAGACAAAACCAAAAACTCACCCATAATTATCAAAAATTGAATACCATTCTCCTTTCTCAAAACCACCGGCATAAACTGTTCTCAGTCCGTTCATATCATTGATGCTCAGTTCATTGGGCGCAATACGTATAACAGGCCCATGTCGGATATGTGCCTTATGTAAAGAACGATTCTCACGGCATCTGTTTCTGATCCAGAGAACCCAGAATGAAGAGAAAGGCGCAGACCAATGAGCATTGGGGACTCTGGATAGCGGTGAGATGAATGCAGGCTGGATGATGGACTTGTAAATCGCCGCGAAGAAGAGGATAATGAAGCCAGAAACGGGAATAGTGGAAAACATGGCGAGCTGATTCAACTTTCCAGCAGCATGAGTAGTCTTGATATTCTTCAGGTTGGAGTAAGAGGCTGGATTGCCCTAGCGGGTGAACTTTAGTCTTTCACACTCCCTCTCCGCAAATCGGACCCTATGGAGGAAGAGATAAGCCCGACGCACTAGTATGCTAGCAGTAGAGTATCTACCTTGAGAGTTGAGAATCCAGCCAGTCACTGATGCCTACCTGTACTTGAAGAATTCCATAGGTGAAGACAACTGTATGAGAGTGATGGGTCGACCCCGCTTTTTTCCGATATAAAGTTAGATAACGATAAGTGCGTCAGTGACTTTGAGAATGAGGTCAAACAGCCGAGGTTATTCTTAGTGCTAACATCGCTCAAATACATCCTCAGTAGCAACTTCCTTGCATAAATCTGAAGATACCACTTAAATATATTGAAAAGCTTTAACAACCTATGGATTCCTAAAGTATCTTTGTTGTGAAGGTCACATGACTATATTTCTGGCTACTTTGGGAAGCTCATGGTCAGACAGTATCACCTCCCAACCTTCAAAAGAGTATTTCTGCCCTGGAAAACCTTTAAGAGGCGATTCGCTTGATGACCCGGAACTACATGCTGTACTACAAAAGAGCACATGACGTTGAGCCTGTGAGTACTGACCCTCCCTTTGTGTAGTACAATAAATTTAGATAGGAAAACAAGAACCAGACATCCAGTAAATTGGTGACTCCTCATGGATCCACGTATCCCTTTCTATCCTCAGAACCTGAGTTGCGGATTCGTAATACATTCACAAGATATCAACCCCCCAATACAAACAACATCTGTAACAAGCTACAAAATGCATTAGTAATCTTATCAAGATGAGAAGTGTATGTACAGCGGTAAATCATACAAATTTGTCACTAGGACAGTCAGCCTCGCAAAGGTCACTTTGACATGGATCTTGTGCTGTTGCGGCGTTTGTGCTAATAACAGCAAGCGCAAGGGTCAAGAATAGGTTGACGGTCTTCATTCTGATGGAGCGGATTGGATGCGGAGGTTCTCAAGCAGGAATGTTGGTTTTGTTTAACTTTGTAGAGAAACTCGAATAGAACAATTGAGGAATAGAAGTTGGATGATGAAACAGGATTATGGCGAACTCTTATGTACCGATTCGCTAAAATTGGATTTTCGTCTTAATGTGGCTGATGGATACACCGCCATCATATAGAGTGGTGCCAAGAAAAGAGTTGACGTGTTTTGTAACTGTCTACCGGGATCAGCGTTCGGCACTTGGAATAAGATTCCAAGGATTCCAGGATTCCATTCCAAGGTGGAATATTCGGATATTCCAAAGGCTCTCTACTCGGTTTCGTTTTGGTACTTTCCTAATTGCACTCTCAGACCACCAGTAAGTGGATGTAAGTAATGATGTACTACAGGGTGTCCTAAGGTACGTGCTTTATTTGCGTTGAATCTGTACTCCTACCTAATTATTTTCTGTTTTATTTCCACTTTTACTTATTTTACGCTTTGTAACTAGACAGTAAAGAATCCACGCCTTATTTTACCAAGCTAGAAATCTTAAAAGTACTCCACTATACTAACGGAACAGACGAAGATCTCTAGTAAGGGCTCTGCTTCGAAATATTTCTAGACTTTCTAGATAACAAGAAGCTGGATTTAATAGACCAGGGTCTAAAATCTACTCCTCCTACTGGCTATATACCCTAGGAGTGCCTATTCACTCACATCCACACCTACTCTACTCCAGTAGGTCTAAGAGTACAATTAGGAAAGTACCAAAACGAAACCGAGTAATTTGGAACGGAATATTCCAAAGGATAAGGCCTTGGAATTTGGAATTCCAAAGGATAGATATATATCACTGTTCAACTAATAAGAGAGCTTTTTTTGTTATAAAGTGAGCAATGATTTTAATCTACGCCCAATTCACTATCGTCGTCTCCTGTATACCTATTACCTTAAAGGGAAGGGGGGGTTTATATAACCGTAGCACGACTACCCTAGAGTTATTAATAAATATAAGACTATTATAAATTTAAGACCAGAGGGGGACCGCCTAGGTGCCCTCCTAAAACTGGGATCGTTATCTTATAAGACGGGTACAGTATAGTAAAAGAATAATATAACTATACCTATAAGTAACGGTATTAATAAAACGTAACTATACCTTCGAGCTACGGTATTAGTAAAATATAACCATACGTGTAACTGTCTTAGGACCGTCTTGTAGCCGTCCTAGGAGCGTCCTAGGTAGCGCTCCTTAAGTAGTGCTAAGGCTAGGGATAACCTTATTTCGTGCCTTCCTTCTTTACTTGCCTGCCCACCTGCCTATCTGCCCACCTGCCCACCTACTAGGTACTTACCTAGTCGCGGGGTAGAACACGTACGACAACCACGCTACGAATAAGTGCGCACACAATGCGCGCGCGTGCAATTTGTCCGAATCGTCCGATTTTACGATTATATTCTTAGTAGTGTTAGAATTAAGGCTCTAGGAGCGATACCGAGCCCTGCGCTACGTCTGTGCGCAACCCCTGTAGGTTAAGGGAAAGTATAGGAGACGGTCCTGCGACGGTTATAAGAAGGGGACAGTCCTGTAATAATTACGAAGGTTAGAGACAGTCCTACGATAGGGAATCGATTATTTGGGAGACAGATTTCGCTTAATTCATGGCCTGTCCAGGGCGGTTAGCGGCGGTCCGAGAATGCCGACACCCACTTTTCTAACGCACTGGCCTACTACTAGCCACACAGGTGCCACGTGAGCTGCTACAATTACTAAGACCCGCTCTGAAAAATCATAACATAACACATTATAATAATAGTATAGAGTCTCTTATTAAGGCCTTAGAACTTTTTCTATAGGTTAGGTAGGTTAGGGTTAGGGCTAGGGTTAGGGTTAGGGTTAAGAGTTTAGGTTTATAGAATATTTTTACTAAGTTAGCTACGTTATAGCTATATATATAGTATTTAGCGAGATCTATCTTCTAAATAATCGATTCTATTATTATAATCCCCCTTTTTTAAGACTATCTAATACTTAAATAATCCTAGAATAATTCTAAGATAATTTAAATTATATAACTATTCTAAAATAGTAATAAAACCCCCCCCCCTTCCCTTTAAGGTAGTAAATCCGAGTGGTTTTATAGTGTTTATACTACCTATACCGGTAGTCTAGGAGTATATTTACTATAGAAGGGGTAAAATACTAGTATTTAAGGCTCTTTTAGTATATAGTACTAAGGTAAAGGCTAAGTCTAGGATTCCTATTAGTCGCTCGGACCGGAGCTACCTTTTTATAGGTTACGTAAGTATTCTAATTAGAATTCCAAATATTCTACCCTTTAGAATAGTATATTCTAATACTTATACTATTTTAAACGGAATATTCTATAGGGGGGTCCTAGAATAAAATGGAATTCTAAATACTAAACGCTAACCGGAATATTATTAGACAACTAAGATATTAAAGTAGGTAGTTCCTATCGAAGGTTCTATAGATTAACTTCTCCTATAATACTTTACACTTTAGCTATAATGCTTTATAGCTAACCAAATAAGGTAAGTGGGTACCCGCGCTATAAAGTACTAAAAAAACACTAAGTAGCCTTATTAAAGTATACACCTAGGTAGGACGTGACGCGATAGTAAGGTTCATATTCCACAAACCCTAACTCTAACCCGCGGGGTACGAATTAAAAGAGTGCGAGGGCATAGTAAGGGCACGACAGTAAGAGTGTAGTAGTAAGGTTGCGACAGTAGCGAGGGTGCGACAGTAGCGAGGGTGCGACAGTGAGGGTAGATGGGAATAGCTTCTTGTTGCCTTGAAATGCCGCGAATTATGTACACAAGTTTCCTAATCACACCCAAAATGTAGCTAAAGTTGAAATGCTGAGTCACTAGGAGTCGCGGAACGCCCCTTCTTCCTTAACGGGTTTATGTGTAAAGCATTATAGCCAAAGTGTAAAGCATTATAGGAGGAGTCTATGGATTGTAACATTCTTACAGGGTTCATGGATTCGGAATAGATTGCTCAATTAAGGATACCTTAATGTAGCTCGCCCTACTGTAATAATTCGTCGTCTATACCTTCGCACCGAACAATGCATTGAAACTCGCTTGGCAGTTTTGTGATAGACCCCAATCTGCCCTTACTCTTTATCAATATATACATATATATATATACCTATCCTTAAATGCTACACAAGAACTTACAGAATCACTCATTTCCTGATTGTTTTCTTTCATCTTGTTCCACTTACCGATAGATCACCCACATTCTAGCGACTCTAAGTTACAGTCTAAATGCGTTTCGCAATAGTCAATATCGTCACAGCCTTCGCTGTTGTATCTGTCTTGGCACTACCAGCAGAGAAACAATCAAAAACTTGTGTTAATGCCGTGCCAGACTGCAAAGAGTACACTTGCTTGTACAGCCCAAAAACTTGCCAGTAGGTTGTCATATTTTAGCTTTATTCTTGTCCATACATGATATACGAGGCTTGTTGCTAATGTACGGGTTGTATCGTAGAAACGGTTATTGTGCCTGCGAGGCAATCTAGGTTTTGGGCCAAAGCGAGAATGTCCTGTTTGGCCGCTTCAAAGTCAATCGCTGGATCTAACAGCCACCACCGCTGACGACAGACTTTGACTTCTTGAGGAGAAAACTATTGTTAAAGTCACATCCATCGTACCAGTTTTGGGTGACTTTTAGATGGCTGCAAGTTGTATTGATCGTGTAATAATACTTGTATTTCACGTCGTTGAAGCTCGGGGTGAGCTTGGGCCCCTCAGGCATTAAGGACAACTTGCCAATCACAATTGTTTGATTTGAAAATGCATCGTTCTTTCATCAGATAGAAATACAGCTATTCGCCGGCATTTTTTGCTTCACAAACTTACAGCTTGTCTTGGATTGGACTAATAATGCAGCAAGAATTGCCGAGTTTCTCTTCCATCTTGAACTTCAAGGCCCCGCTCACTTCAACCTGCGGACCATTTCACTCGCTATTTCTTTCATCTAGCGTCCATTACTTTGTATTTTGAAACGAGTAGGTCCATCTCAAGTAAGAAGAAAGAACCTGTGAGCCTCAGTAGCCCAACCGGTTGGGCCTTTTTCGCCAACTAAAAGAATCATAGGTAATGCTGTATTAAATTTTCAGCGATGGAACAAACCCATGTGGTCAGACCACCAGGATTCTATGCCATTTGTTTGCCGTTTTCTTTTCGCTGCTTGTTTTGGACAAGGAAAGGCAGAAATAAGCGAGTAATAGTAATCGGACTAAGTACGCTTGTCTTTGTCATATTTACCTAGTACGGAGGTACAGCGGTTAAGTATTGTAACCCCTGCCCCTGGTCGACCAGGGGGGGTGAATGGGGGTCCGAAATGGCCTTTATACCCCTCGAAATCACTTTTAAACTTAGAAATATATCTATAAATTCAAACCGGTATAGATACTAATATGCCCCCCGCTCCTATAAGGGGGCCCCCCTAGACTTCAAATACACTTCTACTAATACTAGGACTAGTTCTAGCTTCGGTAGCCCCTTATAGACCTGTCCTACACCCCCTAATTAAGCGTTGTAAGGCCCCCGACCTTATAAGAGACCGGATACGCGATATTTAGCTCCTTTTAAGCCTAGGCTAGTCTTATTCGCAAATCTACTACTACTACCCTAAAGTTATAATACGCTAGATATAATCCGCGGCTATAAAGTCTAGACTAATACCTATAAAACATAGCGGACGTCTACCTATCCTTATATAAGCGTAAGTCGAGTAGCTAGTAGATTATATATACGTATCTAAGGAGGATAGGCGTACCTCGTATACCTAGCTAGTAGAGATTATAGATTTTAGGGTTAAGCGTAATATAATTCGAATAGCTCTTTTATATAAGGAATTCTACTAGCGCCTAGCTATACGTAAACTACCTATTAGTTCTATAAACTAAAAGATTCGGAAGACGTAGACTCTAGAGTATATAAATTAGACTATTAAGTAATAGTATAATATTCTTTAGATAGACGAGACTTAGATTATAGAAGGAAGGTATATAAAGACCTAGGTAACTCGGAGGCCTAGTAAGGAATAGGAACCGAACTATATTATAGAGAAGTACTAAAGAAGGAAAGGCTAGATATTTTAGGGGTGCTTTTATAGCTATACCTAGGGACCTAGTATACTCCCCCTTCGCTTATTTTACTTATTTCTAACCGATTTTTAAGTATTTTCTAGGAAAAGAACTAGGGTACTATCGAAAAGGAGTCCTATTATATATATATAGTTCCTATAATTAATAGTTATATTCGAATAATTAAAAGAGACTATAGAATCGAGCTATACCTTATATAAGATAGAGCCCCTAGGTATACCGCTACTGAAATAAAATAAGACCTAGCCGAAAGAGGGATTATTATTATCTTTTAGTGTTATAGTACGAGACCTCCTGTCTCTCCTGCCTAGAGCCTGTCTCGGTTGCCTAGGTAGATGCCTAGTATTCTGGTAGCTTCCACTCGGTCAGGGTCGTCTTATAAGACTCCCTTGCTCCCTTAGCTAGCTCTTCACTCCTTAGTCCACTTCACACAGCTTATTCTGACAGTCTCCTGTTTTGTCCTTAACATTTAGCCTCCTTTCTTACTAGATTTAAATCTAATTAAGAAGGTTTAGTATATAATAAAGAACTATCTATAAGACAACTTTTCTAAGAATATATTATACAATAGGTTATATCTAGTAGTTAAAGAAGCGTAGGATAAAGTAGGTAAGCACGTATTTAAGGAGCTTATAGAGAGTATACTAGCTTGCTACTAGGTAGTAATTAACGTAGATAGGCTATTTATAAAGTATTAGGCTCTAAATAATTAAGAAATAGCTTTAAAAGTGCCTTATTTAGTATAATTTCAGTAATTTTTATAGGTATAAAGGCCATTTCGGACCCCCCTGGTCGACCAGGGCAGGGGTTACAATACTTAACCGCTGTACCTCCGTAAGAAGAAACTGGATGAGAAAAGTGGATCTTAACGGGGATTAAAAACTCAAAAGGACTTTAACTTCTACTACAACCATTCACTCATAAACCATTTGAGATTCACTCACTTCTCCAAGGTTTTACGGAGTATTTATTCAAAAACGGTTTATATTTTGTGTAATGAATAAATAGACTCACACTAGCTTTTCTTCAGAAAACAGAGTCATAAATACAGTGTTACGTGCGAGAACAAATGGAGTCGAGAATCACAGTGGCAATTCCCCTCCCTCTTTCCCTCTTTAACCATGCCAAAACCTAATATCAACGACTAGCGAGAAAATAAAGACCACGAATAGTCAAATGCAACCCAGCTCAGACATGAGCACGATGATAACGTTTGAATATCGGTGGGGTCCTCGATGATCATCATCTGGCAAATGTATTAATGATACGATATTGGCTTTTTGACGATATCTAATATCTACTGTATTATCGTAAGTTACACGTGACGTAGAAAAAAAGTAAATACTGCCCAGGACCAGCAAGAGTACCTGAATCTGACAACCACTGACTGGACTACTACTAAATCTGAATTTAACTACTACTCGGATCCCTTTGTTATGCCTCTGAATTGTGATATAATCAAACGTTCTAGGTTATTGTCCTAAGGTGGTCTTGCAAAAAATAAGGTTCGGTTTAGCCACGTACTATTCTTGTTTACATTTTAGAATTTGCCCTGATAAAAACCCCCCCTTAAAACGACCTTAGAATAAGATAGTTTTAGATACAAGATATCGGCATCGTCACTTTTTACACAATAAATATCGGAATCGTGTGAATATATATCACGATAACCCGATGAATAGCGTATCGGCGCTCAAGTCCGATCCAGCTTGAATCTAAAACCAGAGCTGGGAAAACAGGATACCTGATCAGAGATTCGAGTTTACAATTCACAATCTGTTGTTTCGACTTATCTAAATCATGTTCGTATGTGACGCAGTATGCCAATATTATTGTGTGTAATAACTGAGTCCGATGTGTCATGTCGAAGCGAGGGTAGCTCGCTTAGTCCCTGCGTATTCCAGGTCACTTTTTGAAGCATCTGAGCCTCCATTTGATCCAGTTATTGTATCTACTCATATCCACTTTACGTGCACGCTGAATTTGTGTCTATTAACACTAAAAGGAATAGATGACATTGTACGCTAGTCCCGAAGAAATGGAGCGAGCTAGCTATATAATACACATTCACTATCAAATAGCGACACAATCCCGGCTAAGTACGTGAATAATAATCAGATTAATCACGCGCCTACGTCCAAGTAGTCTACAAATATTCAAGGAACTCGTCTTAACCCAAATTTCAATATTGAACAAGAAAGAACAGCTTCTCAGACCGCAGGGAAGACAAATACAAGATCGCCTTCTGACTAAAACAGACTGTTCTACTTGTTCATCACCAGAACACCGACAAGCCTCGCTGACATTCCATTGCGAGAAGACATCCAAATAATGTCAAACAATATTTCCTCGTCCTCCGCACCAAAGCACATGCCATCTTCATCATCGCAAGATTCCCAAAACCAACCAGAATGCTCTATTTGTAAGGACACGCTCTCCTCTCCCACCGTCCTGCTCCCTTGCAAACACTTCTTTCACCATGAATGTATCTCTCGCTGGCTTTGCGAAAGCTACACCGACCGCGGCCGTCGACATGCTCGGTGTTGTATGTGTCGAGAGACCGTGGAAAGCTTCCAAAAATCGGGTGAAGGTGTGGAGATGATAGAGACAATGTTCGAGGGTCTTACTGAGTACGGTTCTATGCCCAGAGAAGCAAGCCTAACACCGAGTCTGGAACGACAGCGTCAAAGGAGGCTATCTCTTCTACGACGAGACACGGATGAAGCCTCTCGGTTGGCTGATGCTGCCCGTGTAGAACAGGTACGAGCGTTAGAGCGACTAGGCAGAGCACCACAAGGGAGTGAAGAGTGGCGAAATGCATATGAAGCTTATGAAGCAGCAGTGGAGTATCCTGAGAGGTACCACTGGTACATGCTGGAAGTCGGAGAATATAGAATCGCTCTACGCGAGGGTAGGTGGAATGATCGGCTTCCAAGACCACCAACCTATGGAAGGACCTCCAGGAGAACAAGAATGAGATATCCGCTAGCTTAAGGGCTTCTAGTTCAACTTCACGATCAGGGTCATAGTCAGAGAATGGAAACATGAGTTAGTCCGCTGGCAGAACACATTTTCGATCGCGACCTTCCCGTATTGAACACAGAACTATCAACACTGGATCAACAACCCTTTACCATCACGAGCTTCACGAGCTCCCATGGCCAACTATACAAGACCGTCACCAATATGCAAGTCTCAGAAACGGACCATCAAATCGCTCTCCAGCACATTATAATAGTTATGGTTCAACAACGTAACGGGAACCGTCTACAACAAATATTGTTTGGAAATATAACATGGTGAGATTAGGGTGCTTGTACTAGGGTATTCATAAGGGACAATAAATTAAGAGAATAATACAATTAGTTTTAAACACTCATGTGCTATACTACTAACTTCTGCTATCTGTCTACAGCACCATGAAATATCAATTCCCAGCCCTAAATCAGTTTTTTTGGTGAGGTATTCCAGAGTGATTCGAACTAGGAAAGAATTGGCGTAGCTCTCCTGATTTCAGAAACTCGAGTCATAAACATTAAAGGGAGAAGATGAGGTTCTTCTCTTATGCAATGCGCTGCAGTTTAAATGCTTCGAGGGTGAATGCACTGCGCCTTTGCTTCACTTCTTCGACCCAGAGTGAGAATCAAAGGACCATAATTAGATACTTCATAATAAGCGAGGCGCAAAAATGCCGTACCTAGATATTCACCGTCGTCAAACGTTACTCATCCAAAATGCAATAATAACCATTCAGAATCCCAAGAGTCTTTTATTCACAAGCCCAAAGGGCATATAGTCATCTACAACAACACAATAACACAATACCAAAATCCAGCAATTTATAACATAAATACCCAGCCTATTCCATCGAGATATACAGACCAAGATTCCTGCGATCCCTAAAGTTTTGTGAACGAAAAGCAAAGTCCTGATATCGAGAAAGGTTCATTCGATAGCAATTTTATCACACTAGTCTTCTCGATTCTGGGATCTACCAATACTGTCTTCTCTGGGAAAGGAAACTCTCATCAACACCCCAAAAGAAGAA
>LT855426.1:1042573-1117847 GCA_900184765.1 Hymenoscyphus fraxineus | reverse complement strand
GACCACTGCCCCATCTGCTTCGACCCCCTCTCCCCAGAAACAACCACATCCCTCTACCCCTGCACCCACACCCTCTTCCACTACACCTGCATCAGAAAATGGATCCGCACTCTCTTCACGCAATCCGGTCGACACGGGGTAACCTGTCCGATCTGTCGCGCCGCCGTGGGTTGTGTAAGGGTAGTAGGCGAGAAAAGGGTAGAGACGTTTTTAGATCTTTGCTCAGGTCTCGTTGAAGGTCAAGGTGATGAACGACAACCGCGACGGAATCAGCAGCGAGATGAGGATTATAACCCCTACGATGACCTTTACGACTCCGACTCCGATTTTGACGACGAAGCAGATGAGATTCTGGTTCCGAGGGAGCAGCTGATGGAGTGGGAACGTAGTTTATCTACTTCGGGGGTGAGTAATGAGGCGGCTGCGGGGGAACGAGAAGTGGTACGGAGAGGACGGGAGGAGGGTACGGGTATTATGGCTGCGTCGTCGTCGAGAGTGGAGAGGTACGACGACGCGGAGCGTCTCCTGGAGCTTCAAGAGCGGCTCCGTGGCTGGGAACGTAGGTTAAGGGCAGTTAATTCGGCGAGAAGTGAGGCGGGTATGCGTCTAGTAGTACCTATATGGAGAGGACGGGTGGATGATATCTTGGCTGAGTCTTCGGAGGGAGGGGAGGGGGTTGATAATTCGATGGAGGGATAGGAGATTTGTAGGGATGAGACTTGGATTGGAGAGGGTGATTAGTCTTTTGCAACTTAATAAAGGAATCGAACGATTCCCTGATTCCAACTTTCAACTTTCATATTACTATTTATACGGAGACGATATGAGCCCATAGATGAATAGGTAAAGTCTACAAATAATCCCAACCAGTGTTGCCAATGGATGGTTAATAAATGGTGGTTAACCAGACCAATAGCTTATTGGTGGTTTGGTTATTAAATTATGTGTAAACCATTAGTTAATGGTGGTTTGGTTATAGAATTATATGTAAACCGGTTATTTAACACTTCCTTAATGGTTTTAGCTTAGTTATCAAACACATGATACATTTGATAGTAATCTGACATTCTGAGGAATATATATATGCCATCTATATTATCTAACTACCCCCGTTAATATATTTCTAGATATGTCTTAACACTCGATAGACGACGATACTAGTGGCACTTCAGTTTTATAGCGTATGTTAAAGTAGGTGGGTCACGTGTCTATAGAACACATAGATAACACGATACCCCACATCTGGTTAGGTACGTGCTAAGTTTTTATATAAATAGCTTTTTTAATTTATGATTTCTTAAAACTTACAGTTAATAGTAGTTACTATTAATTAACCGGTAGTTAACTACGATTATCACGGTTAACCAATAGTTACTGTTATCCTATTAGTTAACCACTTTACTATTGGTTAACCACCATTTATGACGGTTTGGTTTGGTTATAGCCTTTCCCTTAGTGGTTTGGTCTGGTTTTGCTATAAAATTATTGGTTAACCATCCATTGGCAATACTGATCCTAACCATTAAAAACCAAATAAAGAGTCTCACCCTCCTCTACCTAGCGTACGACCTCCTACCCAGCAAAGTCCAAAAAAGTGTTAACACTCACCCTCCCTCAACATAGGTAGATCACACTATATATGTTAGTCCCGCCACAGACTAAATCAAGTACATGTATTACTCAACGACACATTTAATATAGCATCTGTGAAGTTTTATCCTCACAAAGGAGATACTGAAGAATACCTCTCCTTCAGTAACTCAAACCACCCACCCATACCCCCAAAACCACACAAACCCCTTCCCCTCCATCTTCAATATCAGTCCTCCTGGCCCCATCCAATCCATCCTATCATAACCAAAACAAGCACCCACCCACCCATCTTCCCATCACCCATCAACCCAACTCCCCAACCTCGCTTACCAACCAAATCTATAAATCCGTAAATCCATGAAACCTTAAACACGTACAAAAAGACATTCTCATATTCTCATATCATACCGTTCTACCCTCCTTTCTACCATTCTACCACTCTATCTACAGTACAGTACAGTACAGTACACTACAAACCCTCCTCTCCTTTCCCTGTCCCTCTCCTTTCCTTCTTTCCTTTCTTCTCTCATAACCATTCACAACCATCTATTGATGTTCATTCACACCCACTCTGACACTCACACAAAAACCCCCTTTCTCACTTTTCCCTTCCCACTACTCACTTCCCACTCCCCCCTTCACCTAGACCCCAAAGCCAAAGCATAATACAATCACCGCTCACTCCCCCTTCACGACTCCCCCCTCACCACTCAACACTCACGACTCACTACCCCTTCACGACTCACAAATTACCAGCAAGATTTCAGGAGTATGAGTATGAGCAAGAGCATAAACACAAACACAAGCATGATTCCAAACCATACATTTAATCGACACACAATCAACCAACCAACCATTCATATCCCAGAAAAACAAGATACCAAAATGGTGAACAAATACTTTCATTCACAGACTTTCGCAAATACTTGACAATAACACTTCCCCCAACCTGCCCTTAAGCTACAAATCAGAACATAAAAACCCATGAAACCCCCTTTCCTCCTGAAAATACTTTTTCCAAGTAAACGCTCGCAACCCTCGCAGACAAAAACCAGATCTTGATCTCAATCCCAAGTTTGCACCAGAGTCCCAAGTTCGCACTACAGTCCAGTTCCCATCCCAAGCTCGTCTGATCTCCCAAGACCCAAGAATTTCCCTAGAAACCACGGAGGCAAAAGCTAGTTACGAGACGAAACGATTAAAGCGAAAGGAGAAAGGAGAAAGGGGAAAGAGAAAAGATCTGGGCAACCATGTCCACGCCCCCAGAATCTCTATTTCACTTCTCGCTAGGCTCTGATGTGGCTCTAGCACCAATACCTTATCGAGAAGAGCCAGAAAGACAAGAAGATCAAGTCATGCCCTCATCCACGGATTCACTCTTTCACTCCTCGGAGGGGTCGCACTCCCCTACTGCGCCGTCATCTCCCCCAGAAGAAGAGCAAGAAGAACAACACGACCAACACATGGCCACATCCCCAGAATCCATATTTAACTTCTCTCCGGGGTCACACTTTGCTCCCGCACAATCATCCCCTCAAGGAGGGGGAGCACGAGACGAGCGAGGAGAGCGAGAACATCAAGAAGAAGAAGATCAACGCATGGCCACCACCCCTGCATCTCTATTTCATTTTTCGGAAGACTCACAGTCTCCTGTTGCACCCTCACACCTCCAGCAAGAGCCAGAACAACACACCCAGGCGCAAAGCGAGCAAGAAGACGAAGAAGACGATGACGAAAACAAATGCGCCATCTGCATGTCACGTCTCCCCCTCGCCACAATCATTTTCCCCTGTGCCCACGACGTCTTCCACTACGCCTGCATTTTGGATTGGTTCCGAGAGCAATACGACCACAGCGCCCAAAGGGGCCGCAGAGCAATAACTTGCCCAGTATGCCGGAGGTGGGTCAAAGATATCGTGATAGAGGAGTCATCATCCGTCACGACCGAGACAACTGTTCGAGAAGTATTCCTCAGGGAGAAGGTGATAGGAAGAGCAGAATTCAATTCTTGGGAGCCGCCGACTCGACTTGAAAGAATGGGGTGGGTTTCATATCTGTTTCCTCTAACAGATAGTCGTCGTAGAGAGTATCGTCTTGCGTTGCTGGAAAAAAAGCGTGTGGAGGAGGAGAGGAGAAAGATGATAGATACAGCTATGAAGAAGAGGAAGGAGAAGCAGAGGGAGAAGAAAGAGAGGAAGGATGATGGGGGAGATATTTCTGAAAGTGGTGGTGGGAGCGTTGAGCGGATCGGCGGGAGGTCCATGGAAGCTGCCAATGAGGGAACAGAGGAAGACAGAATGCGAGAGAGGAGTGAGGAGGGACAGGAAGGGAACAGAGAGAGAAGACAAGAGGATAATCTCACGGACACGATAGAACGAGAAATGGCCTTATTTCAAGCACGACTTCTGCTCTTCAGATGGCAGCGAGCTCAGCAACTCTTCCGTGCTGCAACCCAAGATCACCAGGCAACTCTGCGGTTTTTCAACGCTGTAAACTCTGAGCAGCTTCGTGCTTTAATGCAACTCCATGCATCAATGCAACTTCACAGGGTGAGAGAACGTGAAGACTGGCCCGGTTGGGGAAGAGAAGACGAGACCGAGAGGACTCGAAGGAGTGCACAAAATCATTTCAACGAGACATCCGAGATGAGGGACAGAGCAATGGCAGAGTTGGTGGATGCTTCTAACCGCCTTGGTGAAGCTTCCTTGGATGTGTATAGGTATCGGGGCCATGTTGTGATGGATGACGGGAGGCTGCCTGAGATATTCTATCAGAATCCTACTTTGATGGACGAGGTAATAGCCTTAATTGGTATGGATGTTCCACAAAGTGTGGAAAGTCTTGATGAGAATGAGAGTCGGGGAGCAAGTCAAGGAGAAAGTCGAGGAGAAAGTAGCGAGGAAAGAACTGAGGATATACCAGATGAGGATCCCGTAGGCATGATAGAACGAGAAGTCGTTGCATCTCAAGAAAGAATGGCCGACGCAAGATGGGAACGAGCAGAGCAACAACACTACATCGCAGCCCAAGACCGCGAAAGGACTCAACGGTATCACGAGTCAATAATCCAAGAGCTACGAGAAGCAACCGAGCGGATTTGGAGAATGCGGGAACGGCTAGGGGATGGCCGAGGGATAGGAGATGAAGCAGAACGCCGCGTACAAGCTCTTTTCGCTGAAACGATGCATAAATTTCGTATAGCACAAAGAGTATTGGAAGACGTAGGCAGATATCGTCAAGAATCCGATCGTAATCATAGACAGAGGGTTTATGACCGAGGTCAGATGGTCGAGAAATTTTATCGACAGACAGCGAATTCATCTCCAAGGAATGAGGGGCTGAGCAGGTCTAACATGAGCGCCTCAGAAAGAGTAGGCTTTCTTGATGGTTCTAATGATCGATTGACATCTTTCAACCCTCTGTCTTCTCAACGAGGATACAACAGAGAGCATCCGCGTTACCGTTCGGGTCCAAATCGACGGAATCATACGGACGAGGCTCGAGTTGCTGGTTACAACCTTGCAAGACGAAGGTCAGAAGATCAGGCGAACAGAAACGAGGCGAGAGATATTCTATTCCATATCAGAAGCGAAGAAGAAACATTTGAAGCAGAAAGAGCAGGTCGTGAAGTTACACCATCAAATTTGACACCACAAGATGAAGAACGAAACGAAGAACAAGATGGAGGACAGTCACGACCTGCTCTGACATCTGGTACCGGAGACGGTCTATCATCCTCACCGAGGGAAAGTGCACATGGCCCTAACCGTGAAGTGAACCCATGGGCTCTTTTGGAAGAGATGTCAATTCGGTGAGCGAGGGGACCAGGGGATGTGGATGGATTGAAGGGATAATTTGATAGGCGTATTTGGCTTCGTGTACCGGGGTCGGTCGGTATATAAATTCTTGGTAGGAAATCTCTGATACTTAGTAATTGGTTGGAATGCCTATGGTGCTGTAAACATTCGGGCTTGAGCTCGAGTATACTGGTTCAGAGACAGCGTCTCTGAACTCTGATACGAAACAGTCTAGGTTAATAGGACTTTTTTTCCAGTAAGGTGTAGGACTACTTCATTTTTCCCTTGAAGAATACTTCCAATTCCCCTAAACGGGCGTGCAAAATATTTCGTGGAGAGATACTCATGGATATCTTTCCTCGAAACGGTAGTTTGAATCGGTAATATAGCTTGTTCCCGAAGATCTCGAGTTAGAGAGATATCTCGGTAATAATGTCAGCATCAGCCCACATCAACCTCTCCAGTAACAAATAAAATGCCCCTGACATTTTTCGACAAGCAGGTGACTTTCAATCACTTTTCGTTCTGCAGTAAGTGAGGTGCGTGGACATCTCTCATTTGTTTAGACTCGAAGGGAACCACAGGCTGTTTGTTCGTAGGAAGATTCCTTCCTTTCCGAGTAGAGAGAATCTGTACATGCTTCGTAGATAGTAGTGGTGCAGGATATCTGACTAAGTGGGAAGCGTTGACGACCCCACGACTTGATGCATGTGGTTGAAGACATATGGGAGGGTGTTGCACCGCAGTTGGAGACGTGCGCACCCGAGAACACGACGTTCGGGAGCTTGGAAATTCTAGAAGCAATTCGTGGAATCTTGGGGGTTGCTTCCGGAAGCAATGCAAGTGATCCTTGACGAGATGAGGCAGGTGTTTGTTGTGATACTTGAGAGACTCTATCACTGTGTCACAGTCTCTGTACTCGTATTGAACTGGCTCGACTGGGAGAATGGAGATATGGAGCCGTATCGGAAGTTTGAAGCGACATGGAGATGTTGTGGCTTCCCCACAATACACGAGCTGCAATGGAATGGCAGCAGCCCGTGCAACCCCACGAGACGAGGACCGCCTCCCGTGACTTCTCATCCTTCTCGCTTCTCACACGTTTTCGGCCCTCCCTGGTTCCTGGTTCCGATTGGAACAGCCGCCAGCGCTAATCACGTTTTGACTAGCGTGAATGCTGTGGGCCAATGACGTATTTATTCCGACTTTGACGCCGAGACAATGACGGGATGGTCAATCTTTGGAGGCAGGAGCGATGAAACAGTGTTTTTTTGTTTTTTTTCTGTTGGGGTAGAAAAAAAAAAGAGTCAAGTACGTACAGGTGCACTCGTAGTCATATATAGAATCTGCCATACCAAGTTAGTTCTGTTGTAAGCAATTTAAGCCCAACCTCGAAATCCAAATAGAGTGCATCAAAGTGCTTCGCCGCCCATCTGGGAGAGTGCGGATGATAGCGGCCGGGGGTAGCTTGCGCAGCTGCCAGCCAAGCCGTTGAGATATCCGACGTCGCCAGGTTCAGCCTTTTGCGTGCATGCGAGTTCCCAATGACAGGCGGGAATTGCATCTGACCGACCTTGGGACCCTCAACAACAGACGCTTCCACTCTTTCCATTGCTTTCTGTATCTTTGACCTGCTCGGCGTGCTTGGGACCTGACCCACCAGTCAATCATCGTCAGCCGTTCCCTCCTCCAAGACCCGACTAACCTACGGACGGTGGTATAAGAGGAAAGCTTGGTCCTCAACTAAGAAGATAGTCGCGATACCTAGTGGGAGAGTACCTACCATCCATCCAGTCTCTGACTCCGTCCCTCCCAAATAAAAAAAGTCGGCGCTTGCCTCGGTCTTCCCCTCCAAGACCAAGCCTGCTATCACCACCACGTCCAGTCCCCATCACCACTCCTTCCAATCCCTTCGAGACACCTCAATTCTTCAAAAGAGACTTCCCGCGATCACGATCACGACCACGACCACGACCACGACAACGCACCATCGACCATCGACCCACGAACATCGACCGCCACAAAACCTCTCTAGCACGGTGGAGCGGCGACTGGGCGCAACCAGAATCTGAATGCCCCGACACCACCTTATCCTTTTGCGAGCACCGACCGATTGGGGGATCCGAGTGGGCACATTACGTTGAGAGGATTGGAGAGGCCGAAGAGCAGAGCGATTGCTATTGCGAGTTGTGGAGAGATTCGCGCAAAATACAAAGGAATCCCGCACCGACGAAGACATTCCCGACGAGGGGGAAAGGGGAACACAAATCGGCCACCCGTGCCACGATAAACATCAGGTTGCAGCAAGATGGCGTGGTCCCACCTCTCCATCAATCGGCCGCATTTGGTGTACATCATTTTGGGCGGCTTCACCTCGCTCTTCATGTTATGTTCGACCTTTATCAAGGAACGACTGTACATTGGTGAGGCCACGGTCGCAACCATTGTGGGCATCATTTTTGGTCCACACGCCGCAAACTTGATCAATCCGCTAGATTGGGGGAATACCGATCAAATCACTCTCGAATTCTCGCGAATTGTCTTGGTGGTCCAATGTTTTGCCGTAGGTGTGGAATTGCCAAAATACTACATGGAGAAGCATTGGAGGTCGGTAGTCTTCTTGCTGATCCCCGTCATGACATTCGGATGGCTCATCACCAGTCTTTTCATCTGGTGGATGGTGCTCCCACTCACATGGCTCGAAAGTCTTGCGGTGGCAGCCTGTGTGACGGCAACTGATCCCGTCCTGGCCAGTTCCGTCGTAGGTAAAGGCAAGTTTGCCAAGCGAGTACCCAAGCATCTGCGAGATATTCTGTCTGCCGAGTCGGGGTGCAACGACGGCATGGCGTTTCCCTTCATCTACTTGGCTCTGTATTTGATCCAATATAAGCCTCATGCCGATAAAGTTTTCTTCAACTGGTTTGTCCTTACTGTCCTTTACGAGTGTGTCTTTGGCGCAATCTATGGGTTTACCATTGGATACATTGGTAGACATGGTATCAAGTACGCCGAGAATCATGACTTGGTCGACAGAGAAAGTTTTCTGGTCTTTTACTTTGTACTTGCCCTTTTCTGTGCTGGTTCTGGTAGTATACTTGGTGTTGACGATCTACTTGTTGGATTTGCCGCTGGAGTGGGATTTTCCAATGACGGATGGTTTACCCAAAAGACCGAAGAATCTCACGTGTCTAACGTTATCGATTTGTTACTGAATTTGGCTTATTTCGTTTATCTGGGAACCATCATACCTTGGGAACAATTCAACAATCACGACCTAGGACTGACACCATGGAGATTGGTTGTCATTGCTATATTTGTCATTTTGTTCCGCCGGATACCCATCATGTTAGCACTAAAACCATTGATACCGGACATCAAAACGTGGAGAGAGGCTCTTTTTGCCGGTCATTTTGGTCCTATTGGCGTGGGAGCCATTTTTATCGCGATTCTCGCCAGGGCCGAACTTCAAACAGACACGACGACACCATTGGCATCCTATACAGATCCTGCAGCTGAAAACTATACCATTGTAGCTCTGATATGGCCAATCACTACTTTCCTGGTTATTGCTTCGATTATTGTTCACGGGTCGTCGATTGCAGTTTTTACACTCGGCAAACATATCAATACGCTAACGTTGACCATGTCTTACACCACAGCAAATGAAGGCCCAACATGGATGAACAGACTCCCACGTATATCCTCAACTTCAAGGTCACAAGCGAAATCTGTGGCCTCTGATACTGAGGCTGATGAGAAGATACCCCCAGGATCTCTACCTCCTATTGGTATGCCAGGTAACTTTCTCAGGCGGCAAAAGGAAGAAGACAATCCCAGTCGTGGCAACAGTCGCGCTTCGTCTCTTATTCCACGGCGAAGAAAGAAGAAGTGGGACGATGGACTTGGTCCCGGAGGACCCATTAGTGACTCTGCCATCTACCCACAATCAAGGCGGCAGAGTGAGCAGAATAATGAACAAACTTCAGATACTCTGACTCCTGGTGATGGATCGCCGAACGAAAAGGATATTGACGATGAGCGAAACGAGGGCGAACTTGGAGAGATTCAAAATGACCCTGAGATGTACGCCATTAGACATCGGAATTCCAGGGAAGATAGGCGAGATCAACACAAATCTGATGCTGAAAGAAATCCCCAGGCGACGGAGGTGTATGATGAAGGCGATGAAATTGTTGTTGAGAATGAGGATGGTGATGTTTTGGCTGTGCAACCGATCAAAAGTCCACGTGAAGGTGGTGTCGAAAAAGTAAAGGAGGACATTCAGCAGAGTGAGAATGTTTACAAGAACTTGAGAAAGAAACTTGGAGTTTGGAGACATAGAGATGAAGCAGATGCCGAGGGCGAAATGCATCATGGCAATAAGGAGACTCATAAGAAGCGTGGTCCGGCGCTAGCCTACCAGTTTGGCAATACTGTAAGCTTGTCACATTTCCCTTTCATGTTGTCCGCCGTTCACTAACATGCAAATAGATCATCGTTGAAGATGAGGATGGAGAAGTGGTCAAGAAGTACGATCTCCCTCCAAGCAATAAACCAAAGAAGACACCGGGGGTCATGAGCAACTGGCCAGGATTTGGTCCCAAGAATTTAGATTCTAAAACCGGAGGATCCAAAGATGGTTCACCTTCTCCCGCGCCGGGCCCCTCTACGGTTCGGCAAGGTATTTCTCGCATGGGAACATGGGCAGGCGCTGGAAAGAAACCTGAAGAGGATGACGAAGAAGACGATAAGCACATCCGATTCACAATTGGTAGCACGAATCATCGTCTAACCAAGGAAGAGTTCCTCCAGGAGATCCAAAGCTTGGATCCTAAAGCCCGTGGAGAGATCATCAAGGGAAGTAATGCGCCTGCTGAGTTCAAGGAAGCGGCGAAGAAGGACGCGAGTGCCGATAATCCTGGAAGTAGTAGGATATTCGGAGCGCGGAAACCACAAGGTGGTTCTTACTCTCGAAATGGGAAGGGCGCGGCGCCGAAAGGCAAAGAATCGACAAACACAAGTCCCCAAATCAAGGTAAGCGACGAGGAGCAACCACCTACGATATCTCGACCTATCGCCGGGGCTCAAGCTTCGAAAACTGTCGCTTCGTCTTCACGGGATCCATCATCTTCCGATTCCTCGTCAGCGAATAATCAAGAAACTTCCGCTGAACGACGAAGACGAGAACAAGCTCTCAAGGGCGTTGATGGAGCTGAAGATGATTACTCTCGCGGTCGTAGACGGGAAGTAGATGAGGATGAGGATGAGGAGGAGATGGAGATGGAGGAGACGGCCGCCGAGAAGAGGAGGAGGGAGGCGGCGCTGGGTGTGGGGGCTGGTGATAGTGATAGTGATGATGATGATACGCCGAGGGTGCCACCTCCGGCGCATCAGAGTAGGAGTCGTGGAATCAGATTTGCACAAAGTCCGGTGAGGGGGAAGGATTAGTGATGGATAATGAATGGGGGGATATTAGGGTATAGATGTTAACGTTCTTGGGTGGAGTATATATTTAGAATTTTGGGGGTTGAATGTGGTACATATGATCTTGGTGCGGTCGGTCGATAGGCGAGATACTCTGTCGTTGAAGGGTTATTGGTAGATAGTTTTGCACATTATGGCGGGGCATTTGCATAGTAGGTCGGTCATGGGTTTGGCTGTTAATGTATTTATGGATCATCCGTATAGATGAGGATTTTTGAATATATGGATTGCATATACCTTTTTTTGTGTATTGACTTCTGGAACGTGTACCTGGCTGGGTCCTGGGTTCTATGTAGGTGACAAAGGAGAAATATCTTTTCTGTGTAGTACGGAGAAGGAGTTGTAAATATTCACTAGTACTCACTCGTAAGCGAGCCGGGGTCCTTACATGGGGGCTGGCTTACATAATGAGGGGTAGTACATAATGAGGGGTCGTACGTGATGTGATATAATGTCTTACTTACCTTACCTTCCTATGCTTACTCGTATCCACCTCCCTATCCTATCCTATCCTATCCTATCCTATCTCAAAAGATTAGGTAGGTAGGTAGCTGGTAGGGATTTTCTCATCGGTGTTACGACGTTGAAAGTCCTATATTTATTACTACGGCAGTGAGTACTTTTTTGAGTTATACTACTTATGTTTATATTAAAATCGATATCGATATTAAGAGTACGGAGTATTTATCTATACCTTTCTTATAGAATACGAGGATTATATGATAGACATATATATATATACAACAAATGTCCACCCTCTGTCCAGCCAGCGCAGCGATCCTTATAGGTATATTTAGTGATACGGAGTTTTTACACAAATCACACAACGGACCGCAAGTTCAAAATCAAAGTCAAAATGAAAGCAAGAGTCAGAGGTCTAAGCATAAACAGCGGGNGTCTTGTGGGTTTTGTGGTATGTTTTTGGATGCTTTTGGGAGGGTTTGTGGGGGGGAGTTCAAGAGGGAGGGTGTTGGGGAGGAGGGAGAGGGATTGGATAGGGGTGTTGGGGTGAGTGTTGTGGTTGTGGTTGGGAAGGTGGAGGTGAGGAGGGATGTGGGGGTGTGGGTTTCGTCTGAGGGGAGGGAGAGGGGGAAGGGTATCCATTTACTGCTTTTCCGTGCGATGGCTGGATTCTCTTCTGGGAATCCGGGAAGGGAGAAAGCGAAGGGTGTTCCTGTCGATGTGGCGTTTGAGTTCTTTGGTAAAGAGGAGGATCCTATCACATCTGCTCTACGGATCTCACGACGGCCGTTGGAGGAATATCCCTTATCACCGGCTAACGTCGAGAAGATCCAGAGGTGGATGAAGGACTGTGACGAGAACCATGAGAAGTGTCTGAAGGATATCCAGCGAGATTACCTCCCTACCCGTCTCCTCGACGTCGGGACCTTGCAGTATGAAAATGATCCCAAACTCATTCTCTCCGCTGAAGCATTTCCCGACCATGGAAGAAAGCCGATATACATGGCTCTAAGTTACTGCTGGGGCGCACCCGAAGATCTACGAGGCCTCCTGACTACCACGCGAGAAACGTTATCTGCAAGGCGGGCGGGTATAGAGATCACGTCCATGCCGCAGACCTTTCAAGATGCCGTGCGGACCGCAAGAGCGTTGGGGATACGGTATCTTTGGATCGACTCACTTTGTATCATCCAAGACAACGAGGACGATTGGAAAGTCGAGTCGGGGAGGATGGCGGAGACGTTTAGTACCGCTTACCTCACCGTCATTGCAGCATCTAGTGATTCCTGCCACGAAGGCTTTCTACACAGACGAGAACGACCGAGTTGTTCGGTCCCGGTCGTACTCACGAACCCTATGAGTACCAGTACCCCAGGTTCTCCATCTATACAAGGGACGTTCAGTCTACGCTACCGCCATCACCACTGGGGAAGCGACAAAATGGCCGAGATCAAACAAGGACGCTGGATCAGCCGAGGCTGGACATTCCAAGAAGAGCGTCTCGCACGACGGGCCCTGATCTTCGGAGAAGGCAAATTCTTCCTCGACTGCAGGACTCTCGAGCGAACCGAGGACACAGCTCTCTACAAACACCGTCCCGACTGGGTCGAAACCGTGCGAGAATCCGGATGCGAAGAAGAGAGGGCCATCGAACCAGGAGCACTCAAACGCTCCAACACAGGCTCAGCATACCTCCACCGTCGAACGCCGTATGATCACTGGCGTACCCTCTGCAACCACTACTCCCGCCGCACGCTAACCTACGAGAAAGACAAGCTCCCCGCCATCTCAGGCATGGCGCGGCAGATCCTCAAGAAGAAAGAGATGCGCGGATCCGCATACCTCGCCGGTCTGTGGCGCGAGAACCTGCTGCATGATTTATTCTGGCAGCCCGTGGAGGGGGCGAGGAAGGCTGCGGTGTATAGGGCGCCGTCGTGGAGTTGGGCTGCGATCGAGGGCCATATCTCGTGGCCGGTCTGGAGGTACTGTGTTGAAGGGGAGTGTGAGATTTATTGTGAGGTTGTGGATGCGTGGACGAGGACGGATAGTTTGGATCCTTTTGGGGGTGTGACGGGTGGGAGTTTAAGGATTTGTGGCGTGGTGAGGGAGGTTGAGATGTTGTGTGTTCGTGGTGAATCTGTGTCGAAACAGGGACCGTGGTCGCTTACTTGTGAAGGGGAATTGGTGGCTACTGGGAGACTGGATATTGCTATTCCTGGTGAGTTGGGGAATGGGAGGTATTGGGCTTTGCTTATTGCGAAGTGTAAAGTTAAGGAGGGGAGACCGGCTGTTCCTAGGGGACTGCTTTTGGAAAAGAGAGTGTGTGATGATGGGACCGAGGAATTTGAACGTGTGGGTATATTTAAGATTCTTGCAGATGACAAGGAAGGGAGGAGTCCTCTCGAGGCGTGGCAGTCCTTAGGAAAGCAGACAATTACTATTATTTGAACTGGTTCCAAAAACACCAAATGAGACTCCAGCAGTGTTGAAAGGGAATTGAGGGTGCTATAATATTCAACGGTCCTACAATTGTGGCCGCAAGAGAAAAGATACCTTAAGCGGTAGTCAAAAGGGGCTTGGAACCAACATGTGAAAATGCAGGTGTAAATGAGCCGTGAGGAAAAGCATCATTCATATACAATATTGGATAATATACGTCTCAAGCCATACTTTTGTCTCCGAATCGCCTTGCCCTTCTACTAGTCATACGCATATACCCGGCAACACAAGCAAAGATAACAGCCAAGAAAAATGCCTTTTGCAAGAGACTGAAGCCTTCAGAGGAGACCTCATCAGTGATAGGAGTTGCAATAACAGGACTACTAGTTTCGGTAGTTTTGGGTGTATCAGTCGAAGTGTTGAGTGGCTTTTCATCGTCTTCTGATTCTCCGTCCATAAATTCGGCATGGCCATATTCATCTGTTCACGAGACAGCCGATCAGTGAGTCCAATAATGCGTAGAGCACGAGAGATTGCTTTATAGTTCCACGTGGATACCTTCTTCTGGTACTGGGAGCTCTCCGCTCTTAGTAATTGTGACCTTCTTGACGGGCTTGTCACCGGATCCTTTTGGAACCAACTCGATCTTCTCGACGATCTCGTAACCCTCGAGGACTTCACCAAAGACGACGTGTCTGCCGTTAAGATGGCTAGGAGGGTGTTAGCTTTGGATACGTAGGTAATATGGAGTGGAACAATTACCCTGGAGTTGAGGTGGTGATGAAGAATTGGGATCCGTTGGTATCTTTTCCGGCGTTGGCCATAGAAAGAAGACCTTTCTTGGAGTGCTTCAACTTGAAGTTCTCGTCTGCAAACTTCTCTCCGTAGACTGCGACAAATCAGTCTCTTTCTTGGAGTTCAATGTCTCGCAAATACATACTTGACTTTCCGCCAGTACCGTCATGGTTGGTGAAGTCGCCTCCCTGGATCATGAAGTTCTGGATAACACGGTGGAAAGTAGAGCCCTCATATCCGAATCCCTTCTCCATGGTAGCGAGAGCTCGGAAGTTCTCAGCAGTCTTTGGGACAGTCTTGCCATAGAGACCCATCACGATACGACCCATTGGCTCATCGCCGTGAGAGATGTCGAAGTAGACCTTGTGGGTGATCTTGGGGCCCTTGGTAGCTTGAGCTGTTTGGGCAAAGAAGAGGAAGGCGACGGTGATAATCAGCAGAGCTGATACCACAAAGCGCTGCATTGTGAACATGATAGACGTCAACTCAGTGGATGAAGTTATTGTAATGCAATCTGGGAGAAGGTTTCGTGGTGCCGGACCTTCGAGTTGTTCTTTCAATGGAGGGGACTCGAAAGCTGAAGGGGACAGCTTGTTATGTTCGTTCCAGAGGGGTGTCCGAGCGCGGATCACGTGTCTATTGTTATCCATGCGGGCCCGGAGCTTCATTCCTGGGGAAGAATTTGGAGCGACGACAACACCCAACCCATGAAATTGCCCTGGTGATAGCTACGACTGCTCCCATACCGCCACAATGGTAGAGAAACACCCTCCCTTTAATATGCGATCTTCTGCTAATACTCACAGGTTTTCATTCTGGGGATCAACTTTCCCGAGCACCGCCTACTTAAGGTACGAAGGCAACCAGTACCCATTGTACAGCACCACGAATCTGGTGGCTAACTCTGCTTCAAGCACTCCCTCGAGAGCTTCTACGGCATCGGAACTCAACACTCTACCCGAATCTTATCGAAGTTCTCCATCTTTCAACGAGCGACTGTCGGTTCCGTACATCCAAAAACAATTATTGCCATTACTGCCGAACTCTCCAATATGACCATCGAGACGGATCTAAGGAAGAAGGTTCGAGAAAACATTGCGCGATTAAAAGATATGGGAAGTTATCGTGGAAGGCGGCATGCCATGGGTCTGCCAGTGAGGGGTCAGAGAACCAGAAGTCAAGTAGGTTTATTGTGTCTTGGAGGATTGTACTAGGTGCTAACATCCCATAGATCTTGACGGCGAGAAAGCTGAACAGGTTGGAGCGGTTCGGATAGTCTATGCTGCGACGGACATATGTATAAAAAAATTCTGCATTTTCGGCGTTGGGTACTGTACATTGCATTTGCCGGAACGAATATACCAAGATTCGAGGTCGAAGATACTTGTTCTTGTTCAGATTCGATGACAGGGACCGCGATTCCAATTGAACAGGAATTGGAGCTGGCTGGGTTCAAATCTCAGGAATCAAGGTTCTCGCAGAACACTACTGGATGCTTTTCCCACGAGTCCCATTATAAGGCAATATTGCAAAAGGCTCGATTGTCGAAGGGCTGCTCACAACTGTGAGAGGGTAGTGAAAAGAGATACTTTCGGTAGGAAATAGCCAGCGCTTGCAGTGACAAACCCACGTCTTTCTACCACTCGATTTCATCTCACTGTCTTTGCTAGCTGTCATATTCTTCTATTTCTAAAGGTAGTATCTAATACCTCGAGTGAGGTCCTTTCGTGCTATATATACACACTGCCGAAGCTTTTGTTGTTGCTTCTAGGGGCAGCGGTGCCATTCAAGGAAGGCAGAGGCTGGCGGGGGTTTCTAATTATATCAACCCTTGTCTAGTCGTCTCAATTACCAGTTCAATATTACAGGAGCAAGCAGTATCGCTTGTCCATCCACCATCGCTGAGCACTGTACTGTTACTTGTGCAGTTCTATAATCTTTGGACACCGTTTCCAACTGTATCTTCCACGAAGTTCCCAATCTTTCCTGTTCCATCATAAACCAAGTAGCTATTGTAGCCGTCAGGCTGCTGTCCCAACATTCCTCCCGTCGTGGATATTGGCGCATGAGTCTGATTGCTTCTTGGCGAACACTCATGTCTTCCCCACTAACTGCGGCTTCGAATAAAGAACCGAGGACACTGTCCTCCGTGGAAAAGAACGCTCGTGGGTCGTGCTCTCTGTCGCCTAGAGTTTGCACACTTTCTAGCAGCTCGCGTGCTATTTCGACAATTGGTTTGGAGTCAATTGGCAATGCGGGATCGATATTTGGTCCAGGTCCATATGTAAACATCGACTGGTGAGGAAAAAAAGTCAGTAGAGTTCTGGCAACTTATTTCTCGTCACATCTCACCTTGAAATATTTCATCTGTAAAATGCTGGCGCCTTGGAAATTGATACTCGATCTTGCTTCTCCTCTGCTTCGCACAAACAGAGGTAAAAATGCCCGATGCCACCGTTCTATATCCTCGGCATGTCTTGATATGTGGTCGTTCATGGTTGTAAGCAGATGTCGTGGTA
The DNA here is from genome assembly GCA_900184765.1 of Hymenoscyphus fraxineus. Taxonomy (NCBI): domain Eukaryota; kingdom Fungi; phylum Ascomycota; class Leotiomycetes; order Helotiales; family Helotiaceae; genus Hymenoscyphus; species Hymenoscyphus fraxineus. The sequence goes on along the minus strand of LT855426.1, from coordinate 1,100,758 downwards.
CATGAGCTCTTATATATCGACTCCAAAGATATATGTTGGGACTGTTTCCGACAATCGATGAATTTTCTTCAAACCCATATGCAGCTCGCCAACGGACAGTACGACGTTCAAGAATATCCCAATAAAATCGAGCGACTTTTATCGAATGAAACTCGGGCATCATGTTTCCCAGAAATCGTTCGTCCGAATGGCCGTCCGGGGGGTAGTCTTCGAGGGGTACTGATGGCCTCAAGCGTTTGTACAACCCCGTTTGTATCCTTGCAAATATGCCAATGAGGTCCAGGTCGACCATCATAACGATCTTCTCTACCGATGGCAGGTTTGAGCCATGTCGCTGCTCGAGAAATCTAGTTAAGAGTTGAATTCCCATCTGAGCCTGTCGAACCCCCGAGCCTCCCGAGCAGAAGAACTCGAAGGAAAGTGTGAAAATGCAGGATACGAGAGCATTTCGAAGGTTATACTCACTTTCCTCGCCGCCTAAATCGAGTTGACGCATGAACTGTAGAGATTTGGCGTACTGTTTTACCGCATAGTCGTGGTCTGCTCTCACAACTGCTTCTCTTTCCTGACTCCGTTGTCCAGACATGGAACTACGCGTTCTGAAGATGGTGGACCTGTGAATTGCTCCTAAGGCTACGGCGGCGTGTCGTGCGTATTGCTCTCTATGGCAGGCTTGAAGCATAAAGTTGCCCCAGACTACGGAATCGAAGAAGCCGGCTATTGAGGGGATGGTTTCTGTTCTGAAGTAATTGAAGTATTTGTACTCGGCTTCTGATTCGAAGAGTACCCTCCAGTTCACCCAATTATGTGGAATCTCTACAGTTTGAGAGATGTTAGTTGGTCTACTTCTTCTGAATGTGCTGGAGTTACACTTGCCCTCAGGAGATGCTGGGGATGACAAATAGGCGGGAGAAGACGACGACGAATCTGATGAAGGAGATGTTTCTTTTGATTGAGATGCATTTCTTGCGATGAGAAGTCTGGCTGTGGAAGTAGACGACATTCGGGAATTTGGATCCAGCGGGTAGCCACCACACACTATGCCTGCTTTTATGCATCGGTTGCAGCCTGCGAGGTTTCTGGCTTCATCGCATTTGACCCGTCTAGATTTGCCTAGACAATGAGTTAATGATGTTTTCTGTCTGTAAATGAACGTACTCACATGTTTTGCATCCACTTCGAACTTTAGGAGCCGAGGATCTTTTCTTGAACTGTTTTACTTCTGTCATATCTGATGCTGAGGTTATTCTATCCCTTTTTGTTTTCTATGTTCCTGATTATATAAGGCGTTGGTTGTACAAGAAATTCCGAATAAGAGAGCGACACTTTAAGCTTAAGCTTTTGATGGTGCCACCACACTCACGGTTCAACTTATAACTTGCCAGATGGAATAGATGCAAGCGTATAAGCGACTCGATGTCTCGGGCAGTTACCCGTTGTGGTGACCAGAACGAACCACGCCGCAACTCAGATTGTTTTGGGGCTATGAAAATTGGAATGCGGACCAATAGTGTAAGCATCCATATACCACCCAAGGCCTATTCCTACCCTTTCATACACTTGATTCCTAAGACCTACACAAAATGCCACCGGTGTTAGGGGTGCCTATGCGGCGTATCTTCTTTCCGCAATCCCACCCTTGTACATTGGTGGTAGCCTATGAAAAGCCTACATTCTCTTTAGACTCTTAAACTCTATACACAAACTTGTACTGGCAAACATCGTTGAAAAGAGGGAGTGGCATAGCAATGGGATTCTCAGCCCTAACAGGGTGGTAACACTACTGGCACGCAAGTAAGCCGGGGCCCCATAAATCCACGTATTCCATTGGTCTACGCGGGGGTATTTTACGGATTATCCAATCAAAGATGAGTAGCGAAAGCGAACCCCCAACTTTAAACGTCGCGTATCTCCATAAAGGGGTAGCTCCGTGACAGCTCAATAGGAACCGACCCTGGAATAGTCAAGTTGCGCTGTGTATTCCGGATTGGGTTCTAGGACCCCACGAGTCGACGTATAATCCACTCTGATTCATCTATTTCATCTTCCTCCCAACGGAAGTATTCTTCACCTGCCTGGGATTCTCAAGGCATCAATGTTCTTGCCCTGTTCTAGGCAATGAACATGTGATAATCGAAGTGACAAAATTCCGGGAAGTCATCCGTGACCCGTCCCGCGAATTTCCATGTCGACAAGTCTTTGGAATCACGAGTGTGGTTCAACGGTGACCATTATGGCATTATTGTCAGAAGTCAGAAACTAAAGGTATGACTGCAGTCCCAGAAGATAGTAGCGGTCACTTTCGACCGCTTTCGGATCCTACAGTAACCAGTGCTTTATCAGGCTTACTAAAATCTTTCCACGACAACAGCAGCTCGAAGACGTATGGCTGTCCCAATTCTAAGGCCAAAACAACAAGTAACATGAATGCGGCACAAGCAAAGTATTTTTGGGCATCGGGGTATAATATGTACTTGTAGACTACCGCATTGTTTACTCTAGCATTACTAATCGACGATCACGTCGCGGTAAACGCTCCAACTCAAAAATCCCCTTCATGGATGCTTTCCGCGCAATCCACATTTCCAATCCACGCTCATAGGGCTGGGTCTCCCTTCGTATTACCTGTACAGAAATCAAGCTCCACTAAGATGACTAGCGCAATTCAGAAGCCTCTAAGCCTCACCAGATAGTGGAGATTTCATTAATTCCTACCGGCCCCGCCCTAAGGTTGACTTTCTTATCGTACCTATTTTTGAGTACCGGTATCCGTTTTGGTAGTTGTAAGATGGTCCACTGGAAATCAGACCATGGTTTACTCCGTGAGAATTAGATCCTTCGGTAGTTCTCCCCGCTGGATTATTTAGATCCGGAATGTTGCCGGATGACTGACAGGAAAGTCGGCTGGGGTTCGTGCCGTATTATGAGGGGCAAATTTGGCAGTGTCGTCAAGCTTCGAATTATGGTACGAGTTTACTGGGTTGATATCCTTCCAATAAGAAAAGAACTTGGATATGCTAATCCTTCTGCTGCAGTGAAATCCCGCTCCCGCTCCCGAGGCAGTAGAAGGATGGAAGCATCAGTCAACCGCAGGAAAGTATTCTGATACTATGAGATACTTGAAACTATTAGTTTAAGATCGGAAACAACAACCAGGCTGTTACATGCTGCTTCTGTTCCATATCAATATCACTGGATGCAAACGGTCAACCAATTCCGCCGATTCTGTCTCCTCACTTAGATATTCCGCGAGCTTGGTTGAGCTGACATCTCCACGTTCTCGGGCTTCTTAAGATAGAGCAGGACCATACCGGCCCAGAACTTGTGTAGATCATAACCTTTTTTTGTGTTCCAAAGGAGTATAGAAACAATCGCAGCCTTTCTGCTAGATCATTCGCTTAAAATCTGAAGTCCCTACAAACCAAATGTACAGTACCTAGATAAGTAATAGTCATCCGCGGTTCAACATACAGTGCAACGGTAATAACCCATCACCTATAACAACATCTGTGTCACCAGTTGTCTCTCGACTTAATATTCCCAAAGTGCAACACAGTGTTTTTACTGCACCCCTATTTCAAAAACGAGCTCGCTCATACTTACCTTACCCAGAGAATTCAATGACCTCAAGCATGTCATAAGCAGATTCAGGACTCGAAACCTGCTCACAACATCAAGCCTGGCTTGATACGCTACACCATTCACATTGGTGTAGTCATGCATGGTGGCTTTTTGGTTCCTGGAAATGCCCTTTTGTTCGGGTCGCTCACATTTCCTGTTATTGGGATTCAGCCCCGCGAACTGAGAACGATTCGCACATCCAGGGATTTATGCTACATTCACCGACATGAAGGAATTGGAGGTTTTGGTCCCGACGTCGGGAATGTGAGAAAGTGCTACAAGAATTTGGAATCAAAACAGATGCTGTTTACAGAAAACTTGTTACAGATGCTGTTGAACCTGATAATCTTGCGTACAAACTCCTCTATACGTTTTCTGCATTCTTATCCAGGATGACAAGTCTAATTAGATGAATCCACCTGGCGCAAGCACCAGCAAGATATGTTTGGAAGAGGTCGCCAATTATTTTACTTGTCCTTATGAACAGGTGTAGCCACTGCGGTGCACAGAAATGAAAACTTTTCAATATCGTAATATATAATACAGATAAACTATGGTATATGTTACTCACTAGTTCTAAAGTCGATAAATTACAACCTGGATATGTTAATAAAATACATATTCTATTACCTCCCAGACACATATGGATGTCTAAATCTAGTTTACTTGCCGTTTTTCACTATGACATTCTAAATTTTCATAAATCTATCCAGAAAAACGCAACTTGAATGTGTACGAACTCTGAGACATGTGGTAAAAGATCTAATTTCAATCTTAATCCAATAATGGTAAATTAATCCAGTAAAACATTTTTTTCCTTGCGGAATTGTTCAATATTAGAGGTAGTAGATAGAATATACTACTTCTGTCACCAGCTTCTTTTATCAAAGTCTTTGGGTGCTCGAGGATGAAGGAGAGAATTTTGTGGTTAATTTTGCTATGCTAATCCTGTAAAACTTGTTTTCCCATCATTTGGGGAGATAACCTTGACGAAAGCAATATCGGACCAAAGTAACAGCCAGAAAATCAGGATAAGTATTTCTTTCGTTTTCACCCTTTCTAATGAAGTAAGTCAAAGGACTTAAATACTTGAGTTCCTACCCTCAGTTATCCGACAACTCTTAACAACTAATTGGTGTGATATACTCACTGCCTTTCTTTATGCATAGGTGTTGGTGGCGTCAGGACTTCGGAAAGGTGAATGTGCGGGGTTGCCCGCTTCTAGATCTCAGTACAATAATCAAGACCATCTTCTCTTCATCGCACTGCAAAACTACGAGAATTTACTCCAAACAAATCACCGATCGATCCATATCAACCATGAATACATCACGAGTGCGGGATCAAGATCTCGCCGGAAAAGTAGCAGTTGTAACAGGAGCGTCGCGCGGTATCGGGCGAGCAGTTGCTCTGAACCTTGCATCACGAGGATGCTCTATTCTTGGAACATGCTCCAGCACAGAGAATATCGCCATGATAAATTCTCTGAATCAAGAAATCGACACTATCTTCGAGGGAACTGCTCGCAAACAAAAGATCACAATTCTCGGAATTAGTGCCAACATACTCTCGCCCACATGTGCCAAGACAATTACAAACACGCTCGTCGAACACTTCTCAAGCAGGGTTGATATCTTTATCAATAACGCAGCCGATGGACGTGATGCTGCTCTTGGGGAATTGACTGTTGAGGGCATACAGGAGAGTTTGATAAGCAACATTCAAACGCCTGTGTTGATTGTGGAGGAGTTTGTAAAGAGGAAAATGTTCCAACCCGAGGGGAGAATCATATACATCTCTTCAATCAGATCACGACAACCATGGTCTCACCAATTGATGTACTCGGCTGGAAAGTCTGCCGGAGAATCTCTTTGTCGGACATGGTCACAAGCATTTGGTGGGAAGGAGGAAGAGGTAAGTGTTTTTGACCTTTTCTAGTTACATGTAACTGATTTACCCCTCCCAGTTCTCATTCATGGCCGGTACAACAGCAAACTCGGTGACAGTTGGATTGACTCAAACCGATTCAATCATGAAATGTCCCCCGGATGCTTTAGAAGACTTTAAAAAAGAATTCTTCCCGCTTCAGTCGTCGCCTCGCTTTGGTCAACCTGAAGATGTTGCAGATGTAGTGGGTATGCTATGCAGTAGAGACGCCAGATGGATAACCGGTCAGGTTATATCTGCTTCGGGTGGGGGAGTAAAGATTGGATGAAATTTCCAACTTTGATAACAGCAGCTGCGATGAGACTACAGTACAATATCATGATGCTTGGCAAAGCGGGGTTGGTACCACTTACCAGTCAACACTATAAAGTGGCAATAAATGACAATCCCGTTTTTTTCTATAATGAAATAGGCTTGAGACGGGTCATAAATTCTTAAATGGTGGGATTATTGTTCGAATTATTCTCAGTCATTCAAATGGATTTTTCATTTCGTAGAACAATTTAATTTTACCCTGGAGGGTTGGGATAAACGGAGGTGGCTAGAGTATATGTAGCCGCTTTTAGCAACCTCTCCAAAGGGACTGGAAGTGCTTGGAATCTTGCGTTAAAACCTCAAAAATACTCCTTACAAGACTTCGTCTGCGATGGGCCCATATACCGCCTCGTTAGATCCCAAAAAGAAAGAAATCAGACAGCTTGTTCTCCAGCCCCTCAAAGATGGAGATATAATTCAGTGCTCAACCGAAACAATATCCTTATTGGAGCAACCCGAATTTGAAGCCTTATCTTATGTTTGGGGGGATGCATCAATTCGACAAACCATCACGTTCAATGGTTTTCCTTTTACAGTGACCCAAAACCTCGCCATCGCTCTCCGGTATCTTCGACTACCAGAAAAACCACGAAGAATTTGGATCGACGCTTTGTGCATAAACCAAGAGGACACGAGTGAGCGAAATAGTCAGGTCAGCATGATGGGCGAGATCTATAGGTGTGCAAACCCGGTATTGATATGGCTTGGCGAGTCTTCAGAAGATACTGATGAGGCATTTGCCTTGATATCTCATGTCTCCAAAGATCATGATATTACTGAGGAGACGTCTCAGCTGCTGTTCTCTTTCTATATACAACTCGTAGGAAGAGAGTGGTTCACTCGCCTCTGGACTATCCAGGAACTCGTCCTCGCTAAACAAGACCCCCTCATAGGATGCGGACATTCCTGGACGACTTGGGGCACAGTGTTTGGGATGTGGCAAAGAGTAGCCATGAAGGAATTTTCGAAGATGGGGATGGTAATGCTGAAAGAGGGGAGAAGTAACGAGGATAAAGACAGCGTGAATGTCGGAGTTCGTCCCAACGTCATTAGAATTGATCTTCTCAACAATCTACGGGTAGGAGTTGCTAGTAAAAGAGGCGAGGACTTGCGGGACTTGTTGCTAAATACAGTTTCTTCGAACGCAACTGAACCGAGAGACAGGATATATGGCTTACTGGGTATGCTAAGTGATCAGGATAGGCAATACTTCAATGTAGACTATAACAGGCCTCTAGGAACTGTATTTGCCGAAGCAGTGTCGCATATATTCCGAAATGGCAAAGGGGCATTTCTTCTTTCCGGATTGAATCTTGCAGGACCAAATTCTTCGGATCCGTCTTTCCCTTCATGGGTTCCGAAATTTGGTACCAAATCACTTCTTACCCCATCTCGCTTCCACCCTGCTGGAATTGGGGCTTCGGGCTCGGGTAGCGATGCCATCAACGGAGAAGTGGATTCAAATCTACAAATACTTCGTATTCGAGGTCTGCCCGTCGATATTATTGTTGATAAGTTCGTGTTTGACGAATCAGTGAACTCTTTGACTCACTTACGTCGGGTCGAAGCTTTAGCCAAGGAAGCTCGCGAACTTGTAGCTTCTCACTCCACAATTCGACCATATTTGCACGGTTTCAAGACCAGCGAACCACTCTGGCGGACATTGATAGCAAATAAAGCTTCCTCGGGAGCAACCCGCGAGTCCGCACCCGAATCTTATAGTGAAATGTACGAGAAAATACTGGAAAACCCACTAAGCGAGAGAGATGAAAGCGTTCGGGAATACCGATTGAGTCTGTTGAATCATTTGCCGTCTTCCTGTTTCTTTATCACTGCAACTGGATTCTGTGGAATCGGCCCTGATATCATCGAAAACGGGGATCAATTGGCTATTTGGTTTGGGGCTCCAGCACCATTTATTCTAAGACAATACGCACTCGCTCAAGACGATCATGAGAAACAGATTTACTCCGTCTGTGGTGTAGCATACGTTGCTGGAATTATGGAGGTTTGTGTTCTCTAATTTATTGCCCAATTTCTACATTGTTCGATAGCGACAGAGATATACTTAAGCAAGTCTTAATTTCTCCAAAACCTATCACGTAACTCGCAGTTTTTATGTAATTTAACATACTGACTCCGGTATCCTTTTTAGGGTCAGATGGTGGATGAGGTGTACTGCGAAGATTTGGAGGACGACATTGTGTTTGTTGTTAGATAGGGTTCCGCTGAGTATCTGTTCTTATGCTGCGAGGTATACCAGGTTGGTATTTCAAGCGATTTCGTTGTTCTCCTCTGCTATTGCCCTTCAAGGCCGTTTCTCTTCGGAATCATCTTACCGATAGATAGACCATAGGTGGCCTACGGTAGTTGATATTCCAGTCCCATCCATGGCGCAGATTAAAGCTCAACAACAATATAGCAAGTCCAGTTTCCAATGTTGTGAAGGTAGGCTCACCTCAGCCGCAACCAGTCTCGTCCTGCCGTAGCACCCGACAAAGCTGTAGGCTAATCGGCTGACTCTGAATCATCAACTTGCGTAGATCCGACGATTATATAATGCCTTTGAATGCAACCCCCCCATTTTAAAATTCATCGAATAACCAACTGAGTACAAGTGTTGGTAGAAGGGACATTTATTTCGGTTCATATATTACACAAGGTCTTTAATGTTCCCTGAATTATCATATGCTCTTCGGCTCCCCAAGCGACAACTTGTTTTCCCCATCAAGATCCATCCGTGCGTGTGAGATTTTAGTCAGGAACGGCGATAAATTGAGGCTGAACTACGATTGTCTTGCCCCTTGCATTGTTTGCCTTACTGGCGCATTTCACGAGCCCAGCATCAAGTTCTTGAGGTTACTATCACTGTGTTAGAACTGAAATGAGGCTTTCGATATTTGATGGTAGACCGCATGGTTAAAGACACCGTAAAGCGAGCAGTTAAAGTTCAAAGGCGATCTGGGCAGCATCTAAACAACAATTTGAGAGTCAAGGTGAAAAGTAAAAGGGAAATTTTCGGTTTTTTGATAGGAGTCAAGCAAAGCTATCAACTGAGCACAGGAATAAAAACCTGTGAGAAATGGAAAAGAGGTTTGAACTGTTGTATTGCCAAAGCCTGACACCCCAAATCATCTATTACAGGCCCGGAAAACATTCTCATTGGTCTAGGAAGATACTGCAAACGAAATATTTTTAGTGCTTGAGTAAAACGGGAAAACAGTCAGCTGTGATAGGCGACTTTCTCCCCTAATTTCTACCCCTAAGGCCAACGATGCTTTTGTAAGATACCTGGTCGTTACTCTGTACACACTATATAAAACTCTATTATACTAAAGCTGTAGTATAATCAAGATAATTGTCTTAGGATACTTAGGTCAGTGAAAAGTAAGACCTAACAATTATTCAAGCTTCCTATATAACTATTTTAGTTGTCCGACATTTTTGGAATAATTTTATTTTAAGAGAGGTGTGTACAGAGTACAGTAACGACCATGTCTCTTATAACGATAGGGAGTTTTTGTAAGCGATCATTAAGCACTCACTACTAGCTGCATAATAATGGGTCTTTTTATGAGCGAACCAGAGCTCTTATTCGAAATCTCCAGCCTTCTAGTTAAAGTGCGTATTCGTTCCCCCTACCACCCTAGGCCTCGCTTCACAGCCACCATTACTGCTAGCTCAAAACATAACGGCTGCTATTCAATTCAAAAATGAACAAGAGAAGACAACAATTTAGCATACCTTTCAGTGGTAGATGCAACAGAAGGCAGTAATTGTTTAAAGGCCCTTCAGCTACAAATAACTAGGTGGAAGACGAGCGCTAACGGATGGTACTCGAGTAGGTTGACTAACCATGAGTTGGCAGTAGGGGTGTGACCAAGTTCAATAACCTTATACAATACTAGAGGCAATGAGTACAAAAAGTTCAAAATGACAGAAGTACCCCTCTTTGCTGACTACTGCTTTGGCTCGTAATTTTCACGGAGAAATAGGAGTGAAATTTACAGGGCAAAACAATCGTATCTCACTCAATCTACGACGCAACTAATACTTAAAACTGATTCAGGAATAAATGAGTCATCATATACCCTCACCGAAGAAACAAAAGCAACAATAACAGGATCCGAAATGTTGGGAGCGATCGCACATCAATCGAAGAGCATGCGCAGCGTCACAGCCGACATTCGATATCTATTCATGGCACGCCATTTTTCGTGTTCAGAGAAGCAGGGATTACAGCACCGTTACGGAACAAGTGTGTTGATCTGTTGGGGCTGGGGCCGGAAAAATATAGACCCCATTCTGAAAGACGGTTTTATTCCTCATACTGTGTGCAAGTCAGAAAAATATAAATCAATCATCAGTTGACTCTGTGCACATACCTATCATAACTTTTACTGAGCTCTGATCGATTTCGTTATGTGGTGTGTTTTTTGAAAGATTCAAAAAAAGAGTGCTGCTCCATATGGTTTGGGCGGAGGATACTGTATTCGGAATTTTCTCCCGTCCCCACAGAGATTGATGCTGTAAGATCTTACCACACCAAAGTGGACCAATCAAACAAGCCCCAAGATCGTAGATTAGAAAAAGGCACAGACTGGCGAAAATTTATCCGACCCTCTGCAGAAGAAAAGCCACCCATCAGATGCTCAGCATCTGACGATAAGTAGGGATGGTGAAGAGAATTGAGATCTAATGACGTACATCATGAATGATGGGAATATCCCTCCTTCTGTGCGCAGGCTTGCACAGGGCGTGAATAGAGAGGATCGAGTTGTGATTTGATCGTTCAGAAGACATATTAAGGAGTGCGGCGCAAGATAGATACTAATATATAGGTTGTGCGAAGGTTGTCATCAGATGCCCACGCAAGGAGACAACCAAATTTTGATAGAGTCTTAAGCGAGATCGAGCATGCAGTGAGTTTGAAGTTGCCCCCTTCCTCAATTTCTTCAGCAATTCAGAGGGCACAAGGATATCTTCAGGTTACCAGAAATCTCGAGGGATATCCCCATCATTTTGTAGTTTTCTGGAGTCCACCACTCGATCAGCTTGACACTTGTTACATGGTTGTACGGGTAGATAGACATGTGGACCTATGTGTTACACCGAATCCTTCACTTTATATGTTTATCCAATAAGATCTCAGGCGATCTATTTTGAAACATGGGGTCCAAAGGATGCTAAGTTATATTGGACAAAACATAATTGAGGGGATCGGGTAAGAATTCTCCTTCAACATACCAAGAGCCTTACCTCAATACTCCGTAAACGTACTCCACTAGAAGAACCATCTACGGAGTAATACATCTCTCCTGATAATAACTTTGTATTTCTTGCAAAATCTTTGCACACCCTCAGGAAAGATAATCCCCTTAATAAGCTCAAAATCGGACGATGCATGCGGCGCAGTCCTTTGGCCAAGGACTGTGCCGTACGCTTGAGGTAATCCATGAGCCAAAGGTCCCTGCTACAGTACCACTGCAGCTGCGAGGCATGTCTTTACCCTGAATTTCTCGATACTTGTCTTTTTCGTCCAATGGGCTGCGGAATCAGTCTGTCATCAATCCTAGAATTATGGGTGGAGGCTTTTGGAAAGGATGAAGTGGGTTAGTACAATAGAATGATCATCCCCTCGCATAAAGTCGAAATCCTTCCTTCACATCGCTTTCCTCTCCTCTCTAGGGAATGCCATTCTTTGATCGGAATAGCTTCATACTTTTTATAATTATGTCTTTGACAACATCTCTTGCCGCCGCAATGGTGGCGCCTACCCTGACGACAACATTCATGCCCTCTAACACAGCATGCGTAGAAAACCACCTGACAATGCTGGAGAACAGGAAGTGGGAAATTTGGATGAATGAAGTACTGCCAGTCCCAGGAACTACAATGACGGATTGTTATCCAACGCAATATATCAATAGTCGTCTGGAACTGGCTGGAGGTGTGACCCAAGGTGCTTTTCAGGCGCTCATTTGTCCTCAGAGCTACAGCTCTCTAGCAGCATATACCTCAAATTACATCGCTTGCTGCCCTAAGTATGACGAGAATCCTATCTGATATACAGATAACTAACATTCGTATTAGCGGTTATCAATTCACACCTCCCAAAACAACGGTTTTTTCAGATAGGCCAGCATTCGGAGGAACATGTTATACCCCGATGTAAGTTGAAAGAAAGTTTCCAGACTTCAAGAATCCATGATGGATCAAGAACTGATGCCCAGTAATATAGTACTATGGGAACCCCAGTGATTGTAACCGCATATGGATCCTCTGGAGTTACTGCGACGTCGATCTTTTCAGCTCCCGACATTCATGCTGCAGCTTATGCTTCTCCCTACGAGGGTTTTGCTTATGGGGTTGCTCAAGTTCCAAGTATCACTGCCGCACCATCAGCAACAACAGGAATCGCGGCTCCAACAAGTACTTCAGGAGCGTCGGGGGGGCTGGTTGGGAAGACTCATACTGTAAGCAATCTCCATTACTCTTATAAACTTCTCTCACACTGTGAAGGTGATAGCTGGAGCCGGTCCAACATTCATTCCAAGTTCAGTAGACGCACAAGTCGGAGATAAAGTGGTTTTTGCCTTCTCCTCTGGAAACCATACGATTACCCAATCCAGTTTCGAAAAACCATGCGAAAAACTTCCCAACGGATTCGATTCTGATTACATTGGCAACAGTGCAACGGAAATTTCGCTTGCCGTAAATGTGTCAACCGCCCAATTCTTTTACTCGAAGCAATCTTCAGATTGCAAGGACGGCATGGTTTTTGCTCTAAACCCTACATCTGCTCAATCTGAATCGGCTTTCCGGGCACTCGCAATCTCCCAGACCGGCAGCACATCAAGCAGAATGTCTCCTGGCGTCATAGCAGGCATAGTCATAGCATCAATCGCAGGAGTCGGAATACTTGGGCTTTTGGCGCTTCTGCATATAAGGCGAAGAAAGCAACACCAACCGGGTGTACCTGAGAAACTAGAAGACGGTTCTTCACGTAGTGAATCAACATATCCAAACAGTGGACTTGGCAATTCAGGATTCAGGAACGAAGCTGCATCGAACAATATCAATGAAGCCGAAGGAAGTTGGGGTTCTCCCAAGGCGGCGGAGTTGTACGACAAGCAACTACCAACCGAACTTGCAGGCTGCAGTGCAGTAGAGATGTCAGCGGAAAACGCAACACATCACGAAGCAAACATGAGCGAAAAAGATGGCGCGCAAGATAGTGTGAGAGACGATTCGCCCACGAAGTCCATCGGGACACACCAGACATGGGGATATGAGCCTACAGGAAATGAACGGGCGGAAATCATGTCTCCAGAAAGCAACCCGAGATACAGTCAGCGCCCATGGGGTGCGGGGACAAGTACGACTGTCAGCAGCCCAGAAGAAGAAGAAACGAGGCAGAACCTTTCCAGTCCAAATGATCGATCCCTCGGAAATAACGGGTGGCGTTAATGTTTATAGTTCTTGAGCTTGTAGTTTTATTTAATGATTGAAAATGAATTTCCTATTCCTAGACTAGATTAGTTATTACTAGCCTTTCAAAAAAGAGAATCTAATTTACACCTAAAGGCGTTCTTGTATACAAATTCATTCTTAAAACATTTCTGGTGCTTTCTTATACTTACAAGCAGGTACTTCAAAAGATTTCACCACCCTCAAAATGATGCCATGAGCCCAAATCTCAAAATGTACGCTTGGATTTAGAAATTAGATGAAGTGGACACCAACGTGCTATCTCTTCCTAGCCAATAGTGACACTTCCAAGAGGTCGTAAATATAGTCAAGGAACGGAATAGAAAAATGAGGCAGTATCATTTCCGTATTCCTACTTGCTGCCGCTACCCAGTGATAGGTTCATATAGTAGCGAACTTGAGGATTCACTCCCACCAAACACCGCCTCCCGTGTACACCTCCAAATATTTTCTCCTCTCGCTTGATTCTAAGGTAGAGTCTTTTGAAGATGGAGGAGGTCGACCGTCAGATGAAATAAGTGGAGGAAAGTAAAACTCCACAGTACTACGATAGTAAGAAGACAAGTTATCATTCCCGGCGCCCTTGTTCAAAAGATCGACGTTGTTTAAGATAAATTGAGATAATCAACAAATGGGATTTGATCCATCTAAAGTTTCTCCATTCGGAGCTAATATTTTTTACGTACGTATATTGATTCTCAACCTTCCAAGGCTGACTTGTGTTATGGATCTGCAAAATCTTGCTCGATTAACTGGCAACACGAAGGTGCGTGGAAGACGGCTGTGCTAAGCAGTAGCTTTGTCTTAGTAAATCACAACCCAATCAAGTGGATATTTCGAATGTTGGTAATTTGCTTTACATGGATAAATCCAATCTTGGTGGATGCTCTATGCAAGTGGCAAGCGGCACTTGTCGTTCCTGCAGCAAGAATGTACGTAAATATACTTCTCATTTTCGTGATTTTCGAGAATTTCAGTTCAAAGTGCCTACATGAAATGGTTAAAAATGGGGGTAAAATTGAGTGCTTTTGTCCTTCTGCGCCAGCCAGTACCTGTATATTGACCACAAACGAGAAGGCATGCGAAAAAATACAGACTATATGTCGTGCTGGTGAGTAAAACTGGCTCAGAGAGTCCATGAGTTCATTTGCTTACAGCACAGTAATTCCGTCGAATGAAAAACGCGCATTTTGCGGCGTAATTGTCTTAGACTTTTCCTTCAGGAAGCGCAGGCACGGGAAATGTACCAAGTCGCTCTCATGCACGCAATGAGTATGACAATGGCGTAGCTGATCTTCGGTTGCCCAGAAAAAGGAACGGGTCAACGGCCCGTCTCTATAGACAACCCCATTCAAAAGTCCATCCACAAGACCCACCCAAGGGTTAGCGAGAGCCTGGAAGCATTGAGGTATAAATATATATACGAGCTTTGCTGGGATGAAATCTGGATATTTGCTGCACAATGCAAATTAGCCACTTTTACCTCAACAAAAGAGTTTTTTGTCACTGATCAGATTAAGCTGATCCTCATCGAAAAAGGCCCCAGCCAAAATATACAACGGCTCAAGAAGTGCAAGGGATGTTAATTGGCTAGCACGTTCAGCGATAACCCAGTAGTCGGTTCGTCCTTTGTCTGCGCTCTCAAGAGACAGCGTAGATAGATGGAGGATGAACCGACTAGATCGAGTTTCTAGGGAATGTTATCACGAAATGCTGGAACTAGCAGTATTCGGATACCAATGAGATGAGGCGGGAGTGGCTGAGTTTGGGGGGAGAGGGTATGTGGTCTCTGGTGACGATGATTCTATACAGGATTTCGAGCCTCACAATGTTTCCAATTTCAGAATAGAGTTAAAAGGCCAAGTGATGGGCTGCTAACTTGTTTGTTTGTTACTCGCACGTGGAGTCCAAGGAGGGCTGTCTGCGTAAGACAGCACGAGTTACATAGTTTTCAGAAATATGATTGCTCTCGTTGAAATTTCTTGATCTAACTGGAGAATTTCAGCGTCAACTCATACCCTATTCCAGCTCAATCTATTACATTTGTAGTATCGCCTTACCAATTTCACATGGAATGTAGATGCCATCAAGTAAAATCCTCATGGACCTCCAGATATGGTTGAACCCGGCGTCTGAGAAATAGTGCCACTGACAGCCAGACCACCATCCACGTGCAAGTGGCCGTCAAGGGCAAGATTCCCTTTCACTGTAAAGGATTTCCTGTGGTCGTATGGGTTAGCTCGGATCCTGAATCATGATCGGGTTTGAAAGGATAGAATACTCACCCGATGTTAACAATACCCTTCACATTTGCATTGCCTCGCGCAGAGACCTTGCCCCCTAGAATCATTTGCTCCTTCTCAGAATCCAAACGCAAATTTCCACTAGAACCCAGATCTCCATCAATCCGGACCGGCCCTCTCATTTCAACGTTTCCCCTACTTTCAACCTTTCCAATAACGTATACCCCACCACCCTCAATCCCAGAGAGCTTAACGCCTCCACCAGCATCAACACTTCCACCAACGTAAACTAACCCCCCAAGAGAAATCCTCCCTCCTGCGTCAATCTTCCCATCAATACTCACCACTCCCCTAACATCAACAGCGCCCCCACCATCGACCTTCCCCCCAATCCTAACCCCAAAGTTCTTCCCATCACTCTCATCGGCCTGCTTTTGCTTCCCCAAGAAACTTGATCCATCCAAAGTCACAGCTCCTCTAGCATCGATCTTACCCCCGACACTCACTACTTCCTCGCCACTACAAAGTTCCACCTTCCCTCTCGCGTCAATCTTCCCATCAATCCTTACACCATCTCTAGCTTTAACCTCAGATGAGGAATCGAGTTTCCCCTCAATCACGACATTGTCTTTAAGATGGATGAAACTTGACGATTCAACGTGGCCTGTTACATGGATCGACTCCGATAAGGTGACTGAAGACCTGGACTCTACAGAACCTTGGATGTTCAGTGGGCCGGTCCTCGAGACGGCAGTTTTGGAAATTATTCCCTTTTCCCATGGTGTGTTGGGTGTGGAGGTTAGTTGAGAGGATGCAGATGCGGGCTCGGACCTAGGGAAGCGGGTGGATATCGATGAGGCGTATGTTTCTGAGGGGGTATATGGTGGAGGTGCTTGCTCTGGGGCTGTGGGTGATGCTGGTGTGTATCCAGCTTCTTTTTCTTTCGTATCTGGTGGTATGAGAACCATTTTTATGAGTGGTGTGATTTTCTTTATGAAGTTGTTGGAGTTCGGAACTGTCTGGAGGGAAGGGAATAGGAAGTTTCAAGTTATATCGCCTGTTTGGGTGGTACGTATAGGGCTGAAAAGCACACGCGCGTCCCCATTGGAATTGGCCGCCTTTTTAGACTGAACATCCGCGAATACGTCAGATGGTGTTGGTTGAGCTAGAAACTTGCACGAGTAGAATATCTACCTACTGCTGATGCCCAATTCCATTACACGTCATGTTGTACAAAGCGGGAAGAAGTCCACCCGTGGTCGGGACCCGAGAATATATTAAAGTCACATGACACATCCCCCTTCAAAATTGTTTGCATATTATTGGATCGAGTACTGAGCATACTTTTCTAAGTGATGGACAAAACCAGAGGAAACTGCAAAAATTTTACATACATTCGCACTGGAAATTCCATCCTTAAATCCGAAAAAATGCATTTGGGCTGAAAAATGATTGGAGGCCTCCGTAGTGAAGGAAACGTTTAACGTAGGAGGGCCCGTCTATTACATCAACCAACCACCGTGAACCAACAAAAGAAAACATCAAAACTCAGCTCGAACTTTTCCGTTGAATTGGAATAGCTATCAACATATATCTTCAAAATATAAATAGAGGCAAGGAAGTTCGAGCTGCAAACAATATAATAAGTTCTTGACAGCTATCCATCCTTAGGGAAAGAAGTCCAATTGGCTGCAAATTCCAATTCCAATTGAAGGGTTTCATCACGTGAAGTGGTGGATACTTTAGGTTTTCTGTTGATATTACGTCGTACGGCGCGTCGCGTCTTCCAAGTTTCAGTTCCCAACACCAAACACAAGCTTTCACACACCAAGCTCCCCTGAAAGCTCTTTTCCCGTTCAGAAATTATACTCCTACACAAAATATCAGAATATACGACGAGAATATCAGGCAATGAGCTATTACCCAACAGAGGCTGAGGACGGGACAGACAGGATGGGCGACATGCTCGCCTGGCGACGAGACGCAAACGGGAAACTCATGAGCTCAGCTGTATGTTCATACCCCTTTTCTACGCGTCTCGAGATTTTCACGCCCTTTATTTCATACTAACCAAATCTTTTTGATAGGAATACTACGCAAGTCCCCAATACCAACAGAAACTCAAATATGCAGCATTGGACCAAGAACTCATCTCCAGAGGACTAGCTCCCACCGTTCCCATAACTGGGAACCATTCCATGCCCAGTTCCGACTCCTTGCCTCCCCCCGCCTCACATTTTGCCGATGTTGCTGCTCCTAGCACTTCGTCATTGAAACGCAAATCCGATACCTTCGCAGCGAATGAAGACAGCGATGATGAACATTACTACTTCCCAGCGGACCAATGCGATGCCGTCCGTCGGAAACTCCGAAATCTCATGGCCACAGGCGAATTCACACAAGGAAAGCTATGCGAGAAACTCGGCGTGTCTTCAAAATCATACCGTACCTTCATGGGGATGAACGGGAAGACGAAAGGGTTGAATACTGCAACATATGGACCCGCGTACCGCTATTTTCAGAAGCAAGAGATGACTCAAGGTCCAGTCCCCAAGAAGAGAGTCAAGAAAGCAGATGAGGAGGCCGAGAATTCCATCTCGATTCGATTGGACGGTGAAGATACGATCTCGGTCCCGGTGTTTGATTCTTGTGATGAGGTCAGGAAGAAGATTGAGGCGCATCTGAGAATGCCTAATGTGTCGAATGCGGGATTCCGAAGAGAGATCACGAAGACGTATCCTGAGGCGAAGGCTATTCAGTCCAAGGTTCTTAATGATTTTTTGAACAAAACGGGCCCCAGTGCCGGGAACACGAGCAGTGTGTTCTATGCCGCATATGTTTATTTTGAAAAGATGCGGTTAAGGGATGGTAATGTCAAATCGAAGCATAGGGTTGAGATGGAGAAGAGACATCCCAGCGGCTTTGATACGAAGCGGAGGAACGAGGGAAGGTATTATACTTGTATGGAGGGACAAAAGATCAGTGTTACGGAAGACAAGTTTGGAGTTAGTCATGTTCATAGATACTGAAGGATTGCGTGGAAGCGTTCAGGGCTGGACTTGTATGAGGCTGGTATGTACTTGTACTTATGTTGGATTTTGTGTTACATATGTGTTTAGACACGGGACGGGAAAAGTGTGTTGGACAGTTGTATTATTGGTAGATGGGTTATCTCACGATAAAAATAAAGGAGGGAATCAGTTTTCACTTTACGTCTCTTTTTGACTCACGTCTCTTAGCAGATTTTAAAGACGTGCCAACGACCTGCTCATACCTATTAGCTCTTGAGCCTGTGCCGTTAAATGTCACAGACGCAAAAAGCAAAATACAAAAAAATGCNATTCGCTGGTGGTCACCCACCCAACTACTAATCTGCCGATCTGAGGCTTGTGTATGGCAGAGCGGACGGGATGCCCAATTCTCCTCAGTCTATGGTCGTATGTACCAGCTTCTTGCTTATCTATACACTTGTCTTTCTAAATTGTAGACTTGAGAAGTGACGATCGAGGAAGTGATTCTAACCTTCTTAAACTGTAGGACAACGATCCTCAAGGTACACTAGAAACTGCTAATTTCTTGGCTGAATCTAATGGTAAGGTGAAAAGCAGTGTCCGTTACCCCCTAAAATTACCTTAATAGTAAATTCCGCTTTAGTTTATACTGATGAAGGGAACTTTGGTAGGCAGCCACCCGGACGGTTTGGGATCGGTCATGTGACTAGTAGCTATCACGTCTGTGCATGCTGTACAGATCGATGATCCTCTCTTTGCGGCACATGAAGCAGATTGCCGGACAGATAGATTAGACGACATAACGAAGAAACCAGGTTATTGTCCTGATCATGAAGCCACCGCATTAGGATGCATCGAGCAATTCCAATATTGCGTTCCCGAGTCAGGATTCTGTACATCGTGGGGGTTTCGACAAACACAGATTCTCGAAGTGAAATTACACTTGGAAACGATAAAAGATACATCGTCAATTCCAGATCTTTGGATCTTTAGCATGTTACGCACCAGATCTTCAACCATTACTACCTGAGTCTGCAGGGGTTGGATTCATTCTTTTACAACTCATTTCCACTTACGCAAAAATTGCCGTGGAGTCCCAATGGGCCACGCAACGGTGGTCTTCTGAACACGAAAGACCAGTGGGTCACAGAAATCGAGAACATTCTTCTGAAAGGAATGTTGGAGACTATCTTGCTACTTCGACAAGCAGCAAGAAGGGACATCATGCGGGACGTAGAACCAACGCAGTATCAAGAACTCTATGCGGAAACCCTTTCACAATTCGGAGACAAGTACACGGCTTGCCCTCGAATACTCTTGCGCGACTCGAATCATACCAATATTCATTGGATCAAATTTTGGATAACCATCGTCTTACTTTGTCTCCTCTGTGTCTCAAGCTACCAGATTAGTTTATTGGAACAGTTAACAAGAAACGGCTTCAAACAATTACAATTTACTTCGATATTCTGGTCTTCTTACGAAGAAGGACCAAATATTTCTCATTGCCCTTGGTCGATATTTTGGTCAGAAAGTTTGCAATGCTCGGTTATTTCCAGCTGTGGATCGAGTACGTGAAATGCCCGAGCTTGAAAGCATTCGCACCGCTCCTGTAGCCCTTCCAGACTGAGCCTAGGGGGCCGCACTCAATTTTGAAACTTTGTTTGCTGGGATTGTTTTCATACGCCGGCCAGCTGAACTGTCGCTATCATACTTCAGCGTGCCGACAGAGCATTATCTGAGAATTATAAACTCATGTTATATTAGTCAGTCTCTTCAAGTAGTGAAATGCATTTATTGTTATATACATTGACCCTGTTGTTTGCAAGCGGCTTCCAATTCGTAAGAAAAAAGATCTTATTATCAATACTCCTTTTAAAATGACTCCTCCTATAATGCTTTACACTTTGGCTATAATACTTTACAGCTAAACCCGTTTAGGAAGAAGGGGCGTTCCGCGACTCCTAGTAACTCAGCATTTCAACTTTAGCTATGTTTTAGGTGTAATCAGGGAACGCGTGTATATAGGTACAGTACCTCGCGACATTTCAGGGCAACACAAGAAACTATTCACATCTACCCTCACTGTCGCACCCTTACTATGCCCTCGCACTCTTTTAATTCGCATTCCGCGGGTTAGAGTTAGGGTTAGGGCTATATGTTAGGGTTAGTGGAATATGAACCTCACTGTCGCAGTGTCGCGTCACGTCTTAGCTAGGTGTGTATTTTGATAAGGCTACGTGGTGTTTTTTTAGCACTTCGTAGCGCGGGTACCCACTTCCCTTATTTGGTTAGCTGTAAAGTATTATAGGAGGACTCTTTAAAATGCATCAAGATTCGACAAACGCCTTTTTTTTTCCTTTTGCTCATCAGTATTCCTTCCTCATTCCCCGTGTCCAAATACAATTACTGCGCCAAAGATCCTCTCAAAAACAAGACAAATAAAAATACAAAGGAAAAGAGGGAACAAGGAAAGTGAGAGTGTATAGGAAGATGCAAGAGAGAGACAGAGGGAAAGACACTAGAAAAAGACACAACGCCGAAAGATATCAAGTCCTAGACCAGATCTCTACTTCTGATAGGATTTCCGGCCGTCCTCTTCCCGGCCTCTTCTGTCGCCATACTACTTGCGACACCCGTACTCATATTAGCAGTTAATACAAGATCCTCGATCCTTGTTTCCTTGAATTTTCTCGCAGAAATCTTACACTCGAACAAAACATCCATCTCGCCACAAGTTCTGCCCTTCGGCTCAGGCAAGCGAAAATAAATCCATAAAACACATAAAGCACAACTGGCTGCCCAGAAAAACGCCGATCGAGCACCCCAGTCCCACCCGGTAGGACGGGGAGTAAGTTGATAATTAGTGATAAAATTAGAGATGATGCTTCCTACAATATAGGTCATTCGCGAAATGACGATTGTCTTGGACTTGAGACGCGTAGAAGAGAGTTCGGAGATTAGAGCGTAGCAGATTGGGCCAACGGTAAGGTCGTAAATGAATGTGTAAACGAGGAGTGAGGAACCAATTGCCCAGCGAGAGGGTTTGTTTGTTTCAGGCAAGAGAGAAATAAAGCCGGTTTGTAAAAGAAGGTAAAAGAGGATGCAACATCCTACTAAATAGATCGCTCTTCTGCCCATGTAACCGATCAAGAACCATGATCCGAGAGTTCCTACGATACCGATAGCATACTGACCCATCGTGAAGTTGAATGCCATTTTTGTGGGAAGCCCGGCTTGTTGGTAGAAGTAGGTTGAGTAACCCATGAATGTTGAGCCGCATGTCGCTTGGATGAGCCAGACGAGAGATGCACACTCCGTGCGACGGAGATTGGTACCTTTAAAGCAGTCGAGATATGAAGTTCCGGCAGAGATGAGGGCTTCGTGTTCGTTGGTTTCTGTCATCATTGCGACATAGGCATCGGGGTCGAAGGTAGTGTTCGTGCGACTCGTCAGACGGAGGATGACCTGTTTGGCTTCTGGGATACGGTTTTTGCGTACCAGCCACCACTGAATCAGACGCAATCAGTATTCGATCATCTGGCAAGCTTTCTAAGAGGCGCTTGTGTTGTTTTTGTGGAAGGGGAGGATCGAAAGAATTACTACTTACTGGAGATTCAGGGCCATAGATGATGTATATCCAGAGAGGAAGTGTGAATACCCACTGAAGAGCAAATGGGATCCTGATGTAAGTGTTAGTGCAAAACTCGAATTCTGTCGCCACTAATCATACCGATATGCCCATTGATCTGCACGATCCAGCATCCCACGAAGTACACTTGATGCAATCAACTGCCCAATAACCCAGCAAGCATTCCCCCATGTGCAAAGGATGGGACGAAGTTTCAAGGAAACCACATCCGATGAGTATGCTGTTGCCATACATTGAAACATGCCCCTGAAAGTTATAAGTATTTGTTCCAAACTTCTCGGTATAAACACCTACCAGGGAACACCACACAATATTTCTCCCAATAATAATATTTGGACATTAGGCGCAAAGAACAAAGCAAAAATGGTGGCTTTCATTAGGAGTTGGGCACCAGTGATCGTCTTTTTGTAGCCGTATCTATCCACGAAAAACCCGCCGAAGAAAAGACCAATTATTTGCCCACATAGAGCACCATTCGAGAGAGCCGTCTTCCAACTGGCAGGTATAGTATAGGTCCCGTCATCCGCAAGGACACCATATTTTTGATTGAATTGCGGCATTGCGTATAATGATTGTAAAAGGACAATATCGAACCCTTCCATAATCAACGAAAAAGAAACATTGAGGGCCCATAAGACCCCTGGCCTATACAGAAATCAAAATTAGCATACCTTGATACATGTGCTAGAGCTCAGGTTGGATTGAATTATCTCGAGCTGTACTGATCGTTCTTTTTTGAGAAGTGTGCCTTAGCTTCAACCCAATTTGAAGCTCGTTATGATACATAGAGTTTGGAACTTACCAGTAGAGTTTAACATTATCTTCAAGGCTCATTTCTTGTTCGTCGAATGTAGCATCTCGGGACTCTGCAGCACTACCTTCGTTTCCGATGGCAGATGTGTTATGAGAAACAGTGTTGGTTGCCATGACGAGTTCTCGATAACTGCCAGCAGCCTGATATTACTCAAGACGAAACGAATAAGTTGATGAAATTGGAATAGAACCGCCAGCAGTGGGTCGATGCTCAGGACAAACAGAAATGCGAATGAAAAGAGAAGATGCAATTGATAATGAAGAGATGGTCTGCCAGGACATAATGGAAGGGGAGACGACTTCTATATAAAGCAAGCAGACCTCGCTCGCAAGTTATTGTGGAGGTAGTCAAAGAAGACGCGAACAGGAGCCTTGGAGAATGAACTACCGCCTCTGGC
The DNA here is from genome assembly GCA_900184765.1 of Hymenoscyphus fraxineus. Lineage (NCBI taxonomy): Eukaryota > Fungi > Ascomycota > Leotiomycetes > Helotiales > Helotiaceae > Hymenoscyphus > Hymenoscyphus fraxineus. Next base: position 1,077,267 of record LT855426.1, on the reverse strand, counting down.
CGTCGATTCGATTTGGCCGATGCCGCCCCAATGCTGGTGGGGGATGTAACTGTACGGTGGATAACAAAACATAGATCTAGAGCGTCTATTTACAGAATATTTCGATTGGCGATTGTTTGCAGTGTGGATTTTGTTTCTCAGGTGGAGCGGAAACATCTGGGGAAGAAACATTTCCAGAAACATTGCATGGCACAGTGGAGCGGTAGTTTGGACATCTACTAAGGAACCCAATTCTGGTTTGTTACTTGATCGGAACGGCTTTTACAGATGGTTCGGCAGGGAAGGGTTGACAACACAGTTCAGGTACCCGTAGGTTGTCAATGTCAATTTTTGGGACCCGACAAATGCAACAACTACACTAGTGTTCGGAAAATATTGTTACAAATTCTACCTGCAGATATCAGATTTAAAGCATAGTGATAACTGGCGTCGGCTTGACGAGTTGGACGCGCAACAGCCAAACTTCGCCACCGGACTGGCCATAGTTGCTTTCATAAATTTGACTTCCAGGTATTTCCGACTGATCTTTGATGGACGAGAGAAAAATGCACATAGAAAATCAGTGAGCATAAGATAGGAAGAAGTTGGAAGATTAGAAGGAAAATCCCATCGCTGCTCCGTTGACGTTTGTTGTGCTCAGATCAGTTGAGAGGATCCGATGGGCCGGATGAAACGCGGCGCTTCCGACTGACTTCTGGTAGGGCTGAAGCCGGAGTCTCGTTAACATGCATTGCACTTCTACTAAAATGCATTGCACCCCCCCTGCCGCCGCCTTCGGTGACTCGGCATTACCACTTTAGTATTGTTTTAGGTGCAAGTAGGAAACGCGTCTTTATAGCTCACGGTACCCTAGAAGTCCTTCTTGCTAACAAACAATATTAGCAACATTAGTCTACTATTTGGAGCTATAGTATTCATACTATATTAATTACCATGCCTCTTATATACCCTTCTGCCCTTACTGTCCCTGCCGCCGCTCGTCGAGCACTTATGCCACCTCCCGCTACTCCTATGTCGCCGTCGAACTAAGAAGAGTATACCGTGTTATCGTAAGTTGTCGGCGACGAGATACTCTGAGTAGAGCACTATTCTACCGAGTATAGTTGGCTGCTTAATAAAGCTACCTTGGTGTTTTCGAGGGACTCCGAGATACGGATCCCTCGGAACGCCCCAGTTGCCTTAATGGGTTAGTGCAATGCATTTTAACGAGAGTCTGAAGCCGTAAGTAAATAAACATGTTTCTTTTGGGCTTAAGCGTCTTTTTCTGGTGGTGGGTGTTCTTCAAGCAATCTCAAAACGGAAGTGTCGGTCATGCCACGTGATGTAAACATGCTTTAAAACCCTATATTTAACCGTTTACCGAGGGTTTCAGTTGCTTCCAAGAATAAGGTACATGGAACAACCAAGACTTCTATGCTCATGCCCTTCAATGCTCCTCTTCCTCCCCACTCTGCTTTATTTCAATCGGCCTCTGCCGCACGGCACAGCGTATTTTTTCCCTTTAAAAAACGTTTCCCGCTGCCCTTTTTCTACTACACCTAAAGTCATCATATCTCCACGCGAGTCGTGTTTTCTGCACCATGACGATGTCCCTTCAAGCCTCCGCCTTGAGTCGTCGGTATGTTCGCTGCAGCGCAAGTTTACCCCTCCAAAATCTCATCCAGCCACAGCGGGGCGGGGTACCACGGCAACGTTATTGACGATGGAACGTCGATCTGCATCTAAATCTGCCAAAATCGGAAACATCGTGAGTTCTTCATTGTCGACTTGGTCACGATACTGGGCACCCGTTCGATTCATGCCCTGCATACCTGCAGCCGTGCCGTCTCGTTGGCAGCTAGCCCCTTTTCACTATATAAAATGGTAAAGTTCCCATATCTTTTTTCTTTCTTCCCTGCCTCTTTTCCCAGCCTTGTTGTTGTCATAGCCATGCAGACATCCTCTTAAGCTTAAATATTTCTTCGTTTTGCATAATTACCTCCTACGCCCATTCTTTTTACAAACGCAGCAATCATGTCGGTCGAAGGACGAAAATGGTGGAAAGACGGAACTGTATATCAAATCTACCCCGCCAGCTTCAAAGACTCCAACGATGACGGTCTAGGCGATGTACCTGGGATAATTTCCAAAATCGATTATCTAAAGGAACTCGGAATCGACATTGTTTGGGTCTCGCCCATGTACGATTCACCACAGCATGATATGGGTTACGATATCTCCAATTACGAAGCCGTTTACGCTCCATATGGCACGGTGGCAGACATGGAGAACTTGGTCGAAGCATGCCATTCTCGCGGCATGAAACTTATCCTTGACCTCGTCGTCAATCATACCAGCGATGAACACGCGTGGTTCAAGGAATCACGAAGCTCAAAGAACAACCCAAAAAGAGATTGGTACATATGGAAGCCGGCAAAGTATGCCGCGGATGGAACTCGGATGCCTCCGAATAACTGGCGAAGTTTCTTCAGTGGTAGTGCATGGCAATGGGACGAAACTACTAGCGAATACTACCTGCATCTATTCGCCACCCAGCAACCAGATCTCAATTGGGAAAACGTGGAAACTCGACGAGCTATATATGATTCCGCCATGGAGTTCTGGTTGAAGAGGGGCGTGGATGGGTTTCGAGTCGACACCGTCAATATGTATTCCAAGGGTAATGAGCTTCCAGATGCCCCAATCATCGACAAAGGCATCTATGAGCAACCTGCTCATACTCATTTCTGCAATGGACCGCGAATGCATGAATTCCTTCGCGAAATGAACTCGCAGGTTTTGTCCAAGTATGACACCATGACTGGTAGGTGTTGTCGAGTTTCTTTTTCCTCTTCCAGTGTACAAAATGAGTCTGGCAAGCCTTTTCTTCCTTAGCCCGCCTTGGTAGCTCGATAATTGCTAAGATCAGAGATGCTGACTATGATGTCTTTGCAGTGGGCGAACTTCCTTACACGCCTGATCCTGCCCATGTTCTTCGGTACGTTGGGTCGGGAGATAAGCAATTAGACATGATCTTCCAATTTGATATTGTCGACCTGGGAATGGGTGAGACACATAAATATCAGTACAAGGAGTGGCAATTGCCTGCGATGAAGGAAGTTGTGCGCAAGTGGCAACAGTTTATTGCTAATACCGATGGCTGGACGACAGCCTTTTGCGAAAACCATGACCAGGGTCGTTCTGTCTCCAGATTCACCTCTGACTCTCCTCAGTGGCGAGAGCGTTCTTCCAAAATGTTGGCTATTATGCTTTCCGCAATGACAGGCACTCTGTTCGTCTACCAAGGCCAAGAAATTGGAATGATCAATGCGCCGGCTGAATGGGGCATTGAAGAATACAAAGACATTGAAAGTACAAACTACTACAATGAAATTGCTTCACGGACAAACAACGACTCGGAAGCTTTGGCGGATGTTATGAGGTCACTCCAAATTCTTGCTCGAGATCATGCGAGGTTACCAATGCAGTGGGATTCAACGCCCTTTTCGGGTTTCACTGGCAAAAAGGACGGCCCTTGGATGCGCACTCACGACCTGTACAAGGAGATCAATGTCGCGGCCCAAGTCGTCGATCCAAATTCGGTTCTGAATTTCTGGAAAAAGATGCTCAAAACTCGGAAGGAGCAAAAGGATCTGTTTGTCTACGGTTTCTATGAAGAATTCCAGATGGACAACCAAGAAACGTTTATTTTCGGGAAGAAATTTGGAGAGGAAAGAGCCATCGTAGCTTTGAACTTCACAGACGAGGAGCAAGTGTTCCAACGCCCAGAAATCAGAGGAGAAATGAAACTTTTGGTCAGCAACGTCGATGGTGTAATTGGCAATGAGGGAAAACTGGCTCCTTACGAAGGTCGCATTTACCTCGTTTCATGATTTACGAATACCTGTGTCCCACTTTTCTTTTCTTTTCCTTTCTATATTTCCTATATTTCTTATTCTATAATTTGTATTTCCATACTTCCTGTATCTTTCAACTTCTCTTTCCTTCCCTTATATTTCCTATTCTATATTTTGTATTCCTATACTTCTTATATCTTTCATCTTCTCTCTCCTTTTTCTTTATACATTTTTCCTTCACCCTTTTTTCTCATAGATCTCTTTCTATTTCATTTCCTTCCTACTCTTTATTTCTTCCTTTCTACGCCTAAGCTCAAGCAGTGGACGCCCTATACGCGGAGCTAGGCTATAGTTAGATTGTATTATTATTATTTTTAGATTCTCTCTTTTTTTTTCTTCAAATAAACATTTTCAAGAAGAACTGGTTCACACCGATGATAATTAACATGATTCCGGTAAGTTTCGCACTAAATTAGTGTGTATTGAACATTACATTTTGAGTTATTGCCGCTGTTGAATATTTAGTGCCTTGAACGCGCTTATGCCTTATGCAAACTGGCAGCGAATACTTTTTACTGCCGCTTTGATGGCTCAGTTTGCTCAGATGATGATGTATCTTTACCTTGGTTCACTTGATTGTTGTGGAATTCTGGACCGAGTTTACTATATATTTTCCCATCCACCGCAAGGTTGCTTTATTAATCGCATAACGCTGGAATCGAATTATTTTCACTGACATTAGAACACCCACGCTAAGATGGCTCCCATTGGCTGTCAGAAAAGTGATTGCCGCCATCTATGCCTCTGTTTGTCCTTCCCATGGAATTGGCATATTACGTGAGGATTTAATCCCTATCAAGTAATATTCAAACACAACCGTTAAGTTTGGATATTATTAGTATTGAATCTTAAAGCGGGCCTGATATAGATAGAGCAAAAAACGGCAGTACTCTGTTTCCCCTCCTCATCTGCCGGATTTGTACAACTCCTGGGAGCTAATCTATTCAGGTGCGACAGCAATTGGGCTTTGAGCAACGGGGTACAATGGCATGAATCCTTTGTAAAGCTGCGATTGTAAAGCTGCGAGTTTGTTATTATCACAATTGATAGCAGAGGGGTAAACTCACAGATTGGCAGATTCTATTCCACTCACTGGGAGTCACTGGTGATTCCAGCAACCAAAGCCACCTCGTTTCCATAGACACCCAACTTCATCGTTGGCCTATTGGTTGGCCTATTTCATTGATTGGCATAGTTTGTTTCCATACTGGTCCACTTGGACTTTTTATCCAGGCAACCAATCAATCGTTGGTAAAAGTGACGAGAGCTTGTCGTTCCTTGGTAACGCCCTTGATACTTTCAAAGGCCTCATTCCCTCCGAAACAAAATGGAATCTCGGCTCCATGAGTATGGGCAGAGACTGGAGCACCAACTACGTCGGCATACTCTCCGAAGTATCTGTACTCCCAGGTCTCCAGGAGACTGGAACGGAGACCGACAAGGAAGTCAATGGCATAGTTGAGTCGAGCGTCTATGTATTGGGTACCAGTTTTTATGGAGGTGCTGGTGAAGTCTTGAGTGTTGTAGGCTACGATCAAGTCATTGCGGGGTATGTGGGCGGAGTCGGCGTCGAAGGTTAAGAGCCAAGATTGGAAATTGGTGTTCTCGCTTGCGTATACCATAGAGAATTTTGCCCCTTATCTGTTGGAGTTTCCGGTCACGAGGGGGAATACCTGATATACCGATTAGTATGGCAGTAAATTTGCAAGTACCTGCACCCAACGCGGGCGAACACCGATGCAGTAATGTGAGAAGATCTCATTTTGTGGAACCAATGATGGACTACGCAAGACGGGGATTATGAAAGGGAGTGTGTGTTAATCAAAAAGGAAACTAGAGATAGGATTGATCTTGAACGGAAAAGAAGTAACGGAAGATCGAGGAAAGGAAAATTAAGCATTAATATCTTGCTTTTCTATGAAAGGAGAAAGTAAACCCCCCAGGACGAATTCAACGCACGCACCCTTGAGCTTGGAAAGTCACACTCGAGTTCCGCGCGAGGGACAGTGTGAAGTGCGAAGATGGAGGATGCTATGGACTGCTGCAGGGTCCTTTTCAATTGGGATCCTGATTTCCTTGTTTTATGTCCACGTGTTGGGTAATCCTCATAAGGCAGTTGGGCGTTTCTGGCCCACATACAGTAGTACCGGATCTAGTTACCTTTGGTTGACCGAGAAGCTCGGGACACTGAACCACGAGGAGCTGTTTGAGTTTCTGGCGGGGTTCTTGTTGTCAGTTACTTCTACTTCGTAATATGCTGACCCGTGGTTTCTACCGCACGGAACACGGAACCAACCGATATGAAATGGACCAGGAGTGCCCAGGAGAGTACAAAGGAGTAGCGTATGCCTGGGCCATATAAGCCAGGCTCCTGCCCACATTATTTAGTTCCCTAGTCATTTGATTACAACTCTTCTGGCCCCTGGCCTTCCACATACATATTCCCAACAACAGTTCTCATCGATTTAATATTGCGAGGTCGGCAGGTTCCTTCTTTGGAAGTGAAAGGGAAAACTTCGGTACATGTATCTGCTGCTATATGTTTCAAGCTCATGGTACTCTACTTCTACTTCGAAGAAAGTACAATTGATTCTGCAATCAACGTAGTGCTTGTCCTTCCCCGTAAACGGTAAGGCTCAACAACGTGGGAATCTTCTGCAAAGCAAACCATGCTTTTCCGAAATTCCGGTTATACTTAAGCTTTCTGTCGAAGCTTAGCACGCATAGGTACCCGTGAACAATGAGGTCGGAAATAGCGAAAGTATCAACCCCTGCTTGTGCATTTGGGTACTTGGTACGACTTGTGGGAAGAGGCGCTAGAACGGCGGTAGAAGATTATACGACTTCGATGGCCTCCGGTCGATCCCGTCACATCTTCAATAGCCTTTAGCCTGTAAACTCACTTCTACATCCTGTTTTGTCCTTGGCCGTGGGCGAAATCCCGAAAAGGTAGTCTCGTAGGCCTGTACTCTAATGCTGCTTTATCTAAGAACCTCCTACCAGCTCCTACTAGGGTAGAACTTGAAGCTATTTAGAACTTTAGAAGGACTTATATATACCTAAGAAAATAATCTGACAGGCTACCGACCTCCTATATTCCTAGGGATAAGGGGGTATACCGGGAAACACAATATAGGGAGGGGCCTTTACGTACTTAGGCGACTTTCTAGCTTAACGACTATAGTACTATATAGGGTGTCTATCAATGACCTCTTAATCCGTAATTACTAAGTTCTATTATCTTATCCTTTAAGGTTATTCGTAATCTAGTAGGATAAAAATCTACGATTCCCGCGTGTACCTACTCTGTTATAAAAAAGCGGCGGTTTGGCTAAGAGGCTATTAAAGTCGCGGAGTGATCGACCGGAGGCTATTAAAGTCGTACAAGATACCTAGGACGTTAATTCGTACCTTATACCGTAATAGAAGAGCAAGCGAGCAGTAATAATAACCTATAGCGTACTATTTTATTATTATTATTTATATTTATTCTACGAAATAAATAATACTAATAGTGTCGGTATATCCACACTCCTGGTAGGATATCTGAAGTTTATTACGTAAGACGACTGTCTAAGACACTACATAACACTATATATCCTTAGCTAGTAACATATACTCTTTTAGATCCCTTATACAAAATATAAACTAATAATACTATCTTGTATTACCTTACTATTATAGTAAAACTAATACTAATTAGTATTACGCGTATAGATTAAAAGACTAGATTATATTCTACGATTCTTTATTAAATTTTATAGAAAATAAATAGAATTTTATATATAGATAACGTATCTATTAATACTATACTAGAGAGTTAAGGCTTATACTATTATTTTTAACTAAATAGCCTCTAGATTTCCTTAACTAGTCTAACTAGTAACCTTAAGAATCAGGCCCTTAAAACTCGACTATACTATTAACTCTTCGATACCTTTAAATATTAACTTTATAAACGGATTAATATAGTAACTATAGGAGAATCTTTTATAAGTAAATTATAAATACCTCCTATAAGACTACTACTAGAACTAGATCCTAGCGTAACTAATTAAACCCTTGAAGAGTATATAGAAGAAAGAGTTTAGAACTATAAGAAAATACTAAAGGATAGAGAACAACTATTTAATATCTTCTATAATAACTTCGAAGGATAGGATATAAATATATTTAAATCTATTAAAAAGAAGTCTTATATTAAGAATATATAAAAGATCCTATTTAATAAAGGCGTTAAAATAAAGATATTAAAGAAAAGAGTAGAAGAACGTTGTCTACTATCTCTATTATTATATAAACTCCTTTAATAAGAAGAATATAAGGATTATAGAGATAATAAGATAATAAATATTTAGAAAAAGGGTATAAGATCGAGGGAGGTAGTATTAAAATATAAGATACTAATAGACAAATTAAAAAATTAACCTTAACTATAGAATTAACTATAAGGAAAGAAGAACTCTTAGGGAATTATACTACCTTTTAGTAGTAAAACTTTAAACTTACCTAGAAAAGGACTTTCTATATCTACTCTAACCTCTCTAAGATAAAAGTTTACGAACCTTAACCTTACTACTATAACTACGGCTCTAGCTAAATAACCCGCTCTAGATCTAAATGCTACCGGACTACTACTACTACTACTAAGGAACCTAGCTAGAAATAGTTAGGGCACCGGGGGAGGAGGTGGATTTGTAGGAGCTAGTAGAGGAGCTAGAGGAGGAGCTAGTAGAGGTACTAGATTAGGAACAAGCGGTATTATTATAAATATTATTATACTAATAATCGAAGTACTAGATAATATTAATAATATCTTTAATAATATATAGTAAGCTAAAAGTTCTTTTAAAATAACGAACGTACGAAAGTACTATTATAATAACGATATAAAGTTTAGAGGAACTAGTAATAACTTCTTAGTTAAAGTACAAAAGTTCTATAATATTTATACTAGTACTATATTACTAATAGATAAATAGTTACTAGCGTTCCTTATAATACTTAAAGGACAAGCGGAGAGCTTTTACGAAATATTAATTTGTATAATTAGATACTAGCTTATAATATAAGAAGTATATATAATAATATAGAATCGATTTAAAGGCTTTAAGTATTAGTAAAATTTACTATTAATTTAGAATATACTTAAGCTTAATAAGATTAAGGAATAGAACCTTAGTAAATCCTACTTAAAATACCTTAATATTATACTTAAAAAGATAGAAGATTTAAGATATAAATTAACACTTAAATTAAGGATTAATAGATTCTTTTATAATTAACTTATTTTAGCCTATTATAAGACAATTACTTATAAATAAGCGTATATAAACCCGACAAGGGATATACCTAGTCTTATTAATAGTATTAAGAGCTTACTTATTACCTATAAAGCTATTAATAATCTAGATTCTACTATAATATTATAGTTACTTAATAAGACCCCTGATATACCGGAAGGATAAAGTAGAGCTTTCTATACAAGTAATAAAGAGTTAAATAACCTTCCTACTAAAATAGTAGCCTACTATATAGATCGACGATTCTACGGAGTACTACCTACTAGAACCTTATACTATAAACTACTAGGTTTAGGTAGATTTATTAAGAAGTGTTTTATTTATAAGAAACTAGGATACTAGTTAACTTACTATTTAGTAGAAGAGTATAAAAAGTCTAAATAAGAGTTCCTTAATTTAAAAAGAAATAACCTACCTAAATATTACTACTATAATAATAAAAGAAAGTTTACCTAGTATATAATAGATTATAAAGGACAAGATCCTAAACTATAAATATCTAGGGTATATATAAGCGAATAGATCGAAGACAACTATAAGGATTTAGGTAATAAAATATTAATTAATAGAGCTATTTAAATAACGTATAATAATAAAATTAATAAAGAAACTAGTAAGAAGATTATATAAAATCTAGAAAACTATATATTTATATATATTCTCTCTAAAGGTTAGGATATTAAATATATAAAAGAATATAAAGATATCTCTATATACCTTACTAATCCTCCTACTAACTAAAAGAGATATAGTCCTAGATTCTTCTTTAGTATTCTTATTAATATAGGAGCTACTAATATATACTCTATTAGATATAATTAATATCTTATATACTCTACTTTATATAAGATATAAATAGATACTTCTATAGCTAGTAAAATAAGGATCAAATTTAATATTAGTAAAAGTTTAAAGAACCTTAGATCGATTAACGTACTAACTTTAGTTAACACTATTCGATTCTTCGTATTACCGACAAATATACTATTCTTATTCTACCTAGCTAATATAAATAGAATTAGAGTTATATTTAATAATCTAAGAAATAAACTAGTAGTAGAGAATAGTAAGGAAGTTCTTATATTTAGGAGATATAGACACGCCTTCTTTTTTATAGAGTATAAAGATTAACCTAATATATCTACGTACCTATAGTAGAACTAGCGAATTAACAGACTTTTTATAAAAGCGGATCTATAGCGATTATACTAAAGATTTAGTTACCTATCTACTCCTTAATTAGCTAAAATCCTAAAGTATATAGGCTATAAAGTAGACTTTAGCTTCTTAAGGTTTATAAGTAAGTTTTATAAGTATTATTAACTCTATAGAAAGTCTCTTAGTAGATTTAAGTTCGCTATCTATAATAATTATAAGTTTAACTATAATATCTATATTAACGTACTTTAGGTTAATAACTATAATATTCTTTATTATATAGACAAGGTAACTAGATTCTAGGCGGCTAGATAGCTCTCTAACTTCTATACGAAGACTACTTAGAGGTTATTCTAAGAAATATAGGTTAATACCTACTTTAGACTACTAGATCTTATTACTTATAATTAAGGTATAAATTTTACTAGTAGAGAGTTTAGGTTATATACTAAAACTCTTAGTATAACTATAGTTACTATACCTACTAAAGTATATTATTTAGTTAGTAAGATTAAATAGTATTATAGCCTACTTTAAAGAGTATATAGAATACTTAACGCGGAGCTACCTACGTTATAAAGTAATACTAAGTTATAAATAGTAATAAAAGCTATTAATAATTTAGCTAGTTTAAATAGATTAATTCTAACTTTACTAGTATTTAGGGTATTTCCTTGTATAACTAATAAAGAGCTACCTATAGCTAATTATTTATAACGTACTATTACTATACTAAAAGTAATAAAAGGTCTTAGAAATCTACGTACTAAACGTTAAGTAAAGGAAGTACTAAGAATAAGAAATAGCCCTTTAAATAGTAATATTTATAAGCTTCCTATAAGATATTTAGTAAGAGTATAGCGAGCTATAGCTAAATTAGGAAAGTAGACCGGCCTATATAAGCTTATTAAAGTCGAAGGTAAAGATATAACTTTTAATAATAATAGGATAGAAACTACTATTCGCTTTACTTTAGTTAAACCTTTCTATAAAGACAACTTCGAGAGAGAAGATAACTAAGATTATTAGGATTTAGTATAAAAACTACTAGAAGATAATAAACAGAGATCTTAAAACTCTTAGTAAGAGTAACGCTAAGACTTTATAATACTAGAAAGAAACCTTTAACCTCGACTGCCTTTTATACCTAAACTATAATAATAAGTACTACTACTAAAGAGAGGTAGAGGACAACCTAGGAAACACCTACCGCTATATATTATAGTACTCGCAGATAAGATCGACTCTGAATTATAGATTCTAGATTATAATAAATCTTATACTTAGAATAGTAATAATACTTATATTTAGATAGTAAGAGTTAACCTATCTAAAGACGCTAATATCTACCTAGTATTTAAGAATATTAAATTAATAAAAGAAGAGATAGTAATAAATAACTTTAAAATTATAGGATTAACAAATAGACGAGCTATTAAAGCTATTAATAAAAACAACGTTCTATATAGTATACAAGTCTTTAATTCGAAATTTATTCGAGAACTAAGAAATAAGAGTACTTTATAAGAGTATATTAAGTTACGTTTAGTAATTTAAGTATAGGGTAATAAAGAGAAATCTTATATTCTTATAGAATCTCCTACTATATAAAGAGTTAGCTAGCGACTAATTCTTATACTATTAACCATTCTCGGCTTTAATAACTTTAGTATATACCTAAGAGATATTACGTAAGCCTATACCTAGTCTCTTATAGAGCTAAATCGACGTTTTTACGCTCGACTACCTTAAAACCTACTTTAACTATAATAGGACGGAAAAGTACTACTTATAAAGAAGCTATAGTATAGAGTTCTAGAGGTAAGTAATTATTAGTATAAAATATATCTTAAATTTTATATAAACTAGTTAAAATGTAAGATATTAACGTTCAACTCCTATTTATTATACGCCTATAAAGATAAAGCTTTTAGTATTATTACTTTATAAACTAATAATACTTTAATCCTTACAAATAAGGACTTTACTTAATAAGAGGAAGACAAATTAGCTAAGGCTAATTTTATAGTAAAACCTTAAGAATAATTATTAATTAACTATTCTATTAAGTTTAATAGTAGACTAATTACTATACTTACTAATAAATCCTTATTACTTATATAGCGTAAATAGGTAGAGTAACTAAAGTAAGTATAGGATAAACTCTTAGATTTATATAGTATATATAGTAAAGTTCGAGAGAACCTAACCCTATAAAAGTAGTACGAATCCTAGCAAGCTTATAGAGCGTATTTAGCTACTATATTATAACTAGAGGCGGTATTCGATCTCTCCTAGGCGGTATAAATAATAGACCCTTAGAAGGAAGATATTAACTTATTAAATAAACGTTTAAAGTAGATAAGAAATAATACTAACCGAGGGATTAATTATATTAAATTAGATCAAAAGACACTAAAACTTATTCTCTTTATAGATAAAGCCTTTATAAACCTAAAAGATCTCACTTTATAAATTAGATATATCCTAATCCTAAAAGATAAAGATAATAAAGCGAACCTCGTCTACTAGAGTTCTACTAAATATAAGCGAGTAACAAGGAGTATATTAGCGTCCGAGTTATACGCTTTAAGTAATAGATTCGACATAGTAATATTTATTAAGATAACGATCTATAAAATACTCCTCGATAATTTAATTCTACTTAAAGTTTATATAGATTCGAAGTTACTATACAATTATATTATAAAACTTAGTATAACAAAGGAAAAGAGACTTATAGTAGATCTTTTAGTACTACAAGAGGGATTTAAAAGGTACGAAATTAACTATTTACTATAGATTAAGGTAAACTCGAACCTATCTAACGTAATAACTAAATCGAAGTATAATAACGTACTTAAGTTATTTATTAATATAAATATAGTCTATTATTTAGCTAATAAATAGGTGGAAAGAACTACGAAAAAGGAGGCACTAGCTAAGGAAAAGGTAAATTAATAATAATAGGTTTTTATTATCTTATTTTATATTATTTTAATTATTTTAAAGAGGTACTAGTATTAGTATATTCATACTCCTAGTAAGATATCTAAAGTTTATTACGTAAGACGACTGTTTAAGACACTATATAATACTATATATCCTTAGCTAGTAACATATACTCTTTTAGATCCCTTATACGAAATACAAACTAATAATACTATCCCGTATTACCTTACTATTATAGTAAAACTAACAAATAGGCTTATATTTCTAAGTATTTCTAACTATTTAAATAACTTTTAATTAGAATCTTATTAAATATCTTTTAGTTAAAGTTTTATTAGAGATTATTTAAATAAGGTTTTATTAAGTATTCTTAAATTAAGAGCTTATTAGTTATTTATTATATTTAAGTTTTAATAAATATCTATTAATTAGCTTTTTATTAAATTTAATAACTATTCTATTAATATAAAGTTATTTTACTTAGCTTTTTTTAAGTATATTTAATTAAGGTTCTCTTATATATATATATTAAATTAAAGTTTATTTAATTAACTATAATATTTTTATAAGTTACTAGTAATCTCCCTTAATAAAGGTAGATAAAGCGTTAGCGCTAGCTTAGTATTAAACTTTTATATAAAGACTTTTAGTATTTAAATAAGTAGTAACTTAAAACTTTACTTTCTATTTATATAATTTACTTACTTTTAATCTAGTTTATTTATTTAGATCTTTTAAACTTATATAGCTTAGTATTTATATATTAATTTATTAAGATTTAGTTTCTTAGAGTTAAATAGCTTATAATTCTAAAACTAAATACTATTATTAACTTGTAATATTTTATAAGGGTTTTTATAAGGGTTTTATTAAAGTATAATTATATAATATAGTAAGCTTTAGTTAGTATAATTAAAGTTTTATTAAATATTCTTTAATAAAAGGTATATTAAGTATTCTTTATTTAAGTAATTATTAGTTATTTATTATTGTCGGTATAAGTGAATTATACCACTCGAGGCTACTCACGTGCTAGCCTTGGCACTGAGCACTATTATATGTGGTAGTAGTATCTATAATACCTTTACTCGGTATATATAACTAATAGTTAATAATACGATACTTTCGGTACTAAACTATTAGCCTTACTCTAACACTTTCCTTATTATCTTTCGACTCTATTAACTTAGAGTTAAACTAATACTAATTAGTATAAGCGCGCGTATAGATTAGATAACTATAATTCCTCGACGCTAGATATTATAGCTATTATAGAGTAGTAGTTCTACTACCTCGCCTTTTAATACGAATTTATTACTAGGGGACAAACGGGGTAGAACTAATACTAATATAATAAGTGCTTAGAGGGACCTTGAAAGTACTAGAATTACGTATTATAGTAGCTCCTAGTTAACGATTAATTTATTAACCTAGTACTCTAAACTATAAGACTTAGAGACTAATATAGTTTATATTAAGTTTAGGTATATCGAAGGATAGCCTAGCTATTACTATAGTATAAATTTAGTATAGCTAGATATTAAAGGATTAAGCGTAAAAGCCTAATTAATACTTTACCTTAATTATATAAACTTTAAAACCTGGTTCTACCTTCGTTTATTCCACTATAAAACAGATAATAAACGCCCTTTAAATTCGACTATAAAATACGGTTCTACCTTTACTAGTTCTATTATAAAACTAGTATAAAAGCTTTTTAAATATAAATATAAAATACGGTTCTATATTCGCCTATTCTATTATAAAATAGGTACTAAACTCTTTAATACTACTACTACTTCCTTCGTTATAAACAAGTAATAATACTACTAAGTTAAGCTTTAAGAATATTACTATATTTACCTTTTACAGAAGTAGAATACCCCTTAATTACCCTTTAAAATAATAATAAATACCTACTAAAATAATAGTATTTACCCTAGAATACTATATAACTCAGTAATTATAGCCTACGCTATTTAGTAGTTCTAGCCTAGGAGGACCGGAAAGTACTCGAGCTACTACTAGTACTTAATAATAGCAACTTTAGTTTCTTAATTTGCCTATAACTATACTAAAACTAACAATTAATATAGCGGTATATAGGGGCGATAAAGAGCAATTAGTCGATTTATCTAATTATAACCCTAAACCTAATCTACCTAATAATAAAATTAATAAAGGAGAGTAAATTTTACCTAATAATATACTACGAATTCTACCTTATCTTATAAACTTTAAAAAGAATAAATTATTACTTAGTAAGTACGTTACTTTATAGCGTAAGGATTACTAGTCTAAGACGTATCCTACTAGTCGCTATATAGATAAACTACTTAAAGATAGTAATCTATACTATTAATTTATAGAGGATTTTAAGACGTAGACTTTAGAAGACTTTAAGTATACTTATATAAGAAACCTTAGATAACTTCGTATAGTTTTTTAAGACTGTAGTATTTAGATTAATAAGAGACTATAGGAGGTATAAGTATCCCTTACTTTATTTTATACTATTTAGGAAAGAGCTCCTATATACTAGCCTACTAAAGATATTATTAAATAAGTTAGTACTAGACGAACTAATTTAACCCTATTATAAATATACTATAGTAACCTTTATAATTCGAAGGCTATAGACGAGATGTTTATACTACTATTATTAGACCTTAGTAGACCGTTATCTTAATAACCTATAAGAGAAATACTAAGACCTAAATTACGTCTTAGATCTTATCTTTTAAAGTAGTCTTTAAGAGTAAATTTACGCTTACTAGACCCTATAAAACTACTTAATTTAACTAGTATAATACTAGATCTATAGCGCCTAAAACTAAGCTAAGTATATATTACTTTNGATAATACTAAAGGTATAACCTTCTTAAACTTATAATATACTAAGATTAAATAATCTATTCTATTAATCTATAGTTAATTAATAATTACTAGATACTATTAATAAGAAGGACAATTATAGCGAACGTAGGTAATATAGCGAGCGTAGATAAGTACTTACTATAGAGACAATTATATTAATACTATAAAAGCTAGTACGGTAGATACGTAATATTCTACTATTAGAACTACTAAGTCTACTACTAAGCTATACGTTATTAAACTATCTTATAGACCTTCGAAAGCCTATAGAGAATATCTTTAATACCTTAATTCTAAGTATATATATAATACTACTTTAAGCTCTACTATTTAAATATCTACTACCTCCTTGCTAACCTATAGCTATTCCTACTTAAGGTAATATATTCTTAAAACCTAAGGTATATGCTTTATAACCTTAAAAGCCTTAGAGTTCTATATAATCTAAATTAATTAACTTAATTATAAGTAAATTTTAAGCGGAACCTTAAAAGCTACTTCTATAGTAAGAATATTTTATACTACTAACTCTAGAACGAGCTATACTTAGTATAAAGAATTATACGAGCTATAACTTTACTATAGTATTATAATAACTATAAGTACTAGAAGTATAGTAGTAGACTTATAAGTAAGAATAACCCGTATAGCTATATTCTCTACCTATTTATACTAGCTGTAACATTCTAAAGCTTTCGAATAACTAGTAATATAAGACTACCTTTAATTAATACTTAGCTCTACTACCTCTAGTAGTAGCTCTACCTATTCGATAACCTTAGTAACCTTAGCTAGTTATTCTATTCCGTAATATAATTTTAACTATAAATCGTATTCTATTACCTCTACTACTTAGACCTACCGCGGACAGCTAATAAATCTAAGCGCTTTAAAAGATATATTATAATAATATAAGATATAAAGGTTATAATAACGTATTTATTATAAAATTATAAGTCTTTTATTAATAATATAAGATAATTAGTATTTAAGCGAACAGTTTTCTAAAGGTCTTTCCTACTATATTTAAAGGAGACGTATTCGTATATTATTATACTTAGATTACTAAGTTAAATCTACTTTTTATAGATACTATATAAGCTATATAGGCGTACTTTAAAGATAGAAACTACCGTTAATATATATAAGACAAATAGAACAAGTATACGCTCGATTACCTTAAGAACGAATACCCTAATAAATTACTTATAGTATATTTTGATATAATACTTACTAAGCTATAAGATCTTTATATAGGTCTTCTAAACAATTTATAAGGCGATAAGTACTTTTATAAAAGTATTATTTACTATTATTATAGAATCCTAGAGTATATTAATATTATTATTTAACTACTAAATATAGTTAGTAAGCTTATTACTTTTATAAAGTCGTTGATTTTATAATACAAGTTTATTAAAGGTATAATATATAGAAATAAGAGTAATCTTAAAGGTACCTTTACTACGAAATTAACAGATAACTCTACTTCCTTACTATTAACTTCGTTCTAATAACTATAAGTATAATCAGATATCTATTATATAGACTATAAATTCTATAGACAAGATAATAAACATAACTATAAGGATTATAGTAATCGATAGGGTTAAAATAGACTCTATTAGATATATAAGAGTCTAAACTACTATATAAATAAGTATTTTATTAAGGAATAGGTACGGTATAAGAAGAAGTAGTAAAGTTAATTTAAGAAGACCTATAAAGGTAATTATAATAAGAACAAATTAGATAAGATATATTATATGTTTGTTATAGATTTTAAAGGTTTAAATACCTCTAAAAGTAAAAGTTCTATAGACTTAGATTCAAGTTCTATTAAACTAGCTAAATATAATATAGGCTATNTTAGATAATAATAGCGCTTATTAGCTAGTAAACTAGTTTAATAATATATCTTATATATACTAGATCGGGTTTTATACTAATAATAAGCTGTTTTATAGTAATTAAGATATAAATAAAATAGGTATACTTTCTACTATTACTACTATAAGAGCTTTAATACTAAATAAGCGCTAGGGTCTAGAGTACTTTTATAGTATTATAATTAATATAAGTATAGCTACTTTTAACTTTATAGAATAAGATTAATATATAATATATAAAGCTATTTATACTTTACTATTATAACTAAGTACTATAAGCGTTTAATTTAGTATTAGAGTATTAACTACCAAGGGTTATATAACTATTAATACACTACTCGGACTAATAGACTTTTATATATTTAAGATCAAGCTTTTATTTATTATATACCTATAGGAGTTAGATAGATATAAAGCTACCTTCCTTAATCTTAAAAACGTAATTTGATAAGAGGATAAATCTTATATTATAGTTATCCGTTGATTTGAATACCCTTTTATAGTATAGGGCTAAGCCCTATATAACTTTATATAGTAATTCTTAAACTCTCTAACTAAGACTAAATTACGTTAACTTTATAAGAGATTTAGCTACCTATTTATCTAAAGACTATAGAAAGTTATAGAATAAGCCGGATATAAAGTAGACTTATATATCCTTAAAAAGTTAGCTAAGTACTATAATTACTACTAGAAGTATAGTACCTCGCTATATAGATTCCGCTTTACGCTTAAGGATAATAAGGACTTTAATTATATAGTCTATATAAATATCTTCTTTATTTTAAGACAATCTATACTCTATATAATTAACGAAGCTACTAATTAGAATATAGTATATTAGTTTTAAAACCTCTTAGTAAAATACGTCTAGGATATAGTTAGAAAGTACTAGATCTATATATTTATAGGACTAATAAATATACTTATAACTAATGTAGGAAAGAACTTTACGTCTAAGGAGTTTAAGTTATATATAAGTATATAAGGTATTTAAATAACTACTATACTAGTAGAAGTATATAATTTAATTAAATTAGTTAAATATTATTATAAGCTAATCTACTATACCTACTCGATTATCTACGAAGAGCTCCCGGACCTATATAAGGATTTTATACTCTAAATAATAGTAAAAGCTATTAATAATACTATAGGACCTAATAGACTAACTCTAACCTTACTTATATTTAGTATATATCTAAAGATAACTAACTATAAGACCTATTTAACTATAGTCGCTTAACGCTCCGAAACACTTTAAAAGACTATAGTAGAAGTACGTAAGATTAAAGCTAAACGCTAAGTTCATAATACCCTTAATATACGAAATAGACCTTCGAATAAAGTTAAGAATCTACTACTTAGTTTAGAAGTTTAGGTTTAGTATAAGAATAAAAAGTAGTAAGGACTATATTTACTACAAGGATAAGATAGTAAGGAAGTTACTATTAAGATTAACAATCGATTAGTTAAGTTTTAAAGTATAGTTATTAAACCTCGTTATTTAAATAAAGATATAACTAACCTACTTAATCTACTACTTTATATTAAACCTATAGATATAATAACTTATCTAGGTATTAAAAATATACTACTTTTAACTAATAAACGAGTAGTACTACCTAAGGGTTAAGCCTAGCTAAAGCGTGGTTATAGTCGCCTATGTAAGTATACTATAGTTTATTACCTTAAGATAACCTCGACTTAGGACTTAGAAGATAGCGATTTAACTTATATATATCTTATAGATAATAGTACTATTTATACTACTTTTAATAACTCTTAAGAGATTAAAATAAATAGATTAATAAAGAATAGAGTATATAGAATTATTTCTTTTAACGATCTACTAAAAGATACTTATATATTTAGTTCTAGATTTATTAATACTATTAAAAATAAAAGAACTTCTATTATATTTAAGAAGTTAAGACTAGTTATTAAGGCCTTTAATAATAACAAAAAGAAGATAGTTCTAATATAGTCTCTAATAATTTAACATATTAGTATTCGATTAATTATTACTCTTATAGTTATCCTTTTATATACTAAAGACGAACCTTTAAAGCTATAGCTCTATAATATAGTTTAAGTATATACTTAATTAAAGACTATACTTAATCAACCATTCTTTATACAAGGACTAAAAGGATTACTAAAGTAAGAGAATATATACTTTGAGATTATAAAGCTACTATATAGTATTTCGGAGTCTAATAACTACTAGTATAATACGTATCTTAAGTACTATATAGAGAAGCTATATATAAAGTAATCTATATACGACTCCTACCTATTATATATAAATTATAAAGGAATATTTAAGATAGTTAAATTATAAACTAATAATACCCTTATACTTAGTAATACCGTGTTCCTAGATAAGGAATAAAAAGAATCTAAGGCGTTTAAGTCGAAACCTATTAAATAATTAACTACTAAAAAACCTCTTAAATTTAATAGTATAAATATTAATTTAGACGAAGATAGTTTAATTATACTTACCTATAACTACACCTCTTAAATTAAACTTATTAAAAATAAGCTAATTAATATTATAAGTATAAGAGGATTAGTTTATAAGGATTACTTTATAAAGGATTAATATATCGCCTAGCGAGTACTCGGGGTATATATAATAACAGTTTATTAACTAGAGGCCGTATTTAATCTAAACGTAGCTATATAATTAACAAATTATAAAAAGAAGGATATCTAGGCGTTAAACAAGCGAATTTAATAGTTAATTAATAATCTAAAGAGAGGACTTAAATATATCCCTCTAAACTATAATTCGCTCCGACTTATTCTATTTATTAACGCTTCTTTTACTAACCTAACAAACCTGTTATTGTAAATTAGATATATCTTATACCTAGTAAATAAGGATAATAACGTAGTGATTTTATACTAGAGTTCTATAAAGTATAGACAAGTTATACAAAGTGTTCTAGCTTCCGAGCTATACGCTCTAAGCGGAGGGTTTAATATAGTAGGAGTTATTAAGTTAACTTTAGATAAAATCCTTAGTCGTAAGCTTAAATTAACTATCTATACTAATTCTAAGTTTATATACAATTACTTAACTAAACTTAGTACTACTAAGGAGAAGCGATTAATAATTAATATAATAGTACTTTAATAAATATACGAATAACATAAAATCTATACTATTATATAGATTCGAGGAGATACTAACCCCGTGGATTTAATAACAAAATTAAAGCCCTACTAGGCACTTACTAGATTAATCGAATCTAATAAGATTAAGATCGACGTATAGGAGTAGGTTAAATGTAGAGAGATTAGATAGGGTATAGAGAATATCGAATAAGGTTCCTAGAGGTTTATAGAGTTTTTCTTTATATAAAATAAGGTTTTATTTTATATTATTTAAGGAACTAGAAGTAGTTAGTTTAGTTATATACGTTACCGAGTATGGCCTCTTCTTCTTTTAAAGTTAGCCCTATATTAATATAAGTAAATTATACTACTCGAGGCCACTTACGTACTAGCCTTAGTACTAAGTACTACTATATATAGTAGTAGTATCTATAACACCTTTACTCGGTATATATAACTAATAGTTAATAATATAATACTTTCGGTACTAAACTATTAGCCTTACTCTAATACTTTCCTTATTATCTTTCGGCTCTATTAACTTAGAGTTAAACTAATAATTATATTAAAGTTTTAATTAATACCTTCTAATTTAATTTTATTAAATATATATTATTAAAAGTTATATTAATTAGCTTTTAATTAAATCGAGTAACTATTCTTCTAATTTAAATTTATTTTACTTTATTCCTTTTAATAATATTCTAATTAACTATTAACTAATTAATTATAATATTATTAATCTATTATAGATTATTTATTAATTCGTTTATTAATTAGTTATTAATTTCGGGAGCTAGCCCTCGAAGCCCCCTAGTTAATTATTTATTAATTAGTTATTAATTTTATATTAATCTTATATTAATTAGTTTATTAATTAGTTATTAATTAGTTATTAATTTTATTAATCTTAGAGGCTAGCCCTCGAACCCCTATAGCTTACTATACTTTAGAAGTAGTTTATATATTAAATACTATTATAAAAGATATATAATTTAGTATTCTTACCTCTAGATACTAACTAAGCTATATAGTATAGGTAGTAACTATAACGTTTATATACTTCTAACCTACCTTATTCTAGTTATAAACGTTATATAAGTATAGAGAGAATACTAAAATATAGCTAAAACTCTTAGATATTCTATACTTTAACTATATACGTTTTAAGTATAGTTATAGCTATTAATTAGTTATTTATTTATTAGTTATTAATTAATTAGTTATTAATTATTTACTAATTAATTATTAATTAGTTATTTACTTAATTATTTAATAATTCGTTATTTATTAATTAGTTATTAAGTAGTTACTAATTAGTTACTAATTAGTTCTTAATTAGCTATTAATTAGTCTTTTCTAGCTATTTATATTAATTAGTTATTAATTAATAGTTATTAATTAGTAGTTATGAATTAGTTATTATTATTAATAAAGTATTAATTATTAATTAATTAGTTATTAATTATTTATTAATTAGTTATTAATTAATAGTTATTAATTAGTAGTTATTAATTAGCTATTAATTAGCTATTTATTAATTAGTAGTTATTAATTAGTTATTATTATTATTAGTAATCTTTATTTTCTCTCGGGGGCTAGCCCCCGAACCCCCCTAGTTATTATTATTAATAAAGTATTAATTATTAATTAATTAGTTATTACTTAATTAGTTATTTATTAATTAGCTATTAATTAGTTATTAATTAGTTATTACTTAATTAGTTATTATTAATTAAGTATTTATTAATTAGTTATTAATTAGTTATTATTATAATTAGTATTAATCTTTATTTTCTCTCGGGGGCCAGCCCCCGAACCCCCGTATAGGTGCCTGAGTGCCTTGTAGATGCGAGGCACCAAAACCACCACGGTCGCAATCGTACGCCGCTTCTAACCCACCTTGTTCTAGCTACAGACGTCGTGTAAGCATAGGGAGAACACCAAAATATAGCTGAACCCCTTAGATATCCTATACTCTAATCATGTGTGTTTTAAATACGATTCTAGCTCGACGCGGGTACGACAGTTTACGCACCTACGGCACACTATATGTTCTGCCGGTTTCTTGCCGAATACGTCTCACCGCGCGCTGTTATTCAGTGGCCAATTAGAAGAGCCCTAGGTTACCAATCAGAATAGGCCCTGGGTTCTCCCGGGGGCCAATTGGAATAGGTCCTCGGGTCAACCTCGCATTTTCAGAACCCACTGTAGTAAAGAACTTCACTACGTAATCTTCGTCGCAAGCTCCTCGATTACTTCGCTTGCTCTTTATAATCGCGATAGAAGGACTCCTCCTATACAGTTTGACAACTAACCTATTTAGGAAGTCAAGGCGCTCCGTGTATTCCACCTGTTGGGAGACTTGTAATACAGAAGTGGCTTTATCAACTTGGGCGGGTTAGGGTTAGGGTTAGGGCTAGGGGTCAGGGTTAGCGGAACATGAACCCCTACCACCCACGCTACTAAGATCCCACCTACCCCCTTAGGTTAGGGGGGTAGGGTTATGCACCTCGTTAGCTGTCAAACTGTATAGCCAAAGTGCAAACTGTATAGGAAGACTCGATAGAAACTGTGAAATGTTCTTTCTAGGCCCACATCTAAAATTCTATTTGACTTACTTCAAGTTGTTCAAGGGCCTTCTAAAGTGAAGAAGTGTTGAGACTTGGGTAGATTAAGTCTAAATGCAAATATCTTATGGGAAGGACTTGGGCTACATACAATCTCTCTCGCTGCGAGCAGAGCGCATTTTGCGCTGCCAGGAAACTGATAGATATCTCTTTGGAATCCTGGGACTATCAATGGAGATAACAACTCCGTACACGGGTGAATCCGATTACCTAGGGATCCTTTGCCTATGGCTGTATGAGTTTGCGCAAGCCAATAAGCGAGGCCATATTTCGAAACTACCTCGTTATGAATTACTCTTTCATCATGAACTTCCGCGGCATTCCAATCTCGGGGTTGGTGTACTCCTTACTGACCGTCTCGTTACTCGGTGGTTTTGGCGAGCTCGAGGGGTGAACCATCCGTCCAGGCTGTGAAAAGGCTATGTAAACATCGGAACTCCAACAACAAACACGCCATGCAGTATTCCGTATCATACAAATGCTGAGAGCAAAAGACCCTCCAAGCAATCTTGAGTGAGCACTTTTTATGCAAGCTCCCAAAGGTGTTCTAGAGTTGAGTAATATTCCATTTCCTTGCAACGACAATAAACAATGTAATAAGTCCATAAGTACGTGTCTCTTCGGGGTTTCTCATGTCTTGTTTTGTAACTTTACCCCAAAAGAAGAGGTAATCCTTTGCGGAGCCACCAGAAAACACCCTTTTTCGGAGGGGGAGTATTACGAAGTAATTTCGAAAAGTGTTGCGGGGACATTTGAGATTTACGAAACTCAAAATCCTCACGACGACCGATGCGATGGTAAAGTCGAAATCTGCCGGACTGAACTAGCCTGAATCTAAAGCTTGAAACTCGGGGTTTGTTCGACACTTGATTGAGGTGTGATAATATTATAATATACTTACGTCAAGTCGTTCTCTCTACTATTCCAGAACGCTTCGCATAACTAAAGAGACACAATTTATTTCTTATCAGGTGCTTATCTCTTCTTAAGTATTAATACGAGTTTTAGGGACAATGCTCAAAACTCGCAAAGCCATTTTTCCTGGCCAGGCTCCCGGTGGACAAGAAAAGTGGCAGAGATTCATTTTTCTAACTATTAGCGTACATGCTAAGTACTAAAGTGCTTAAAACATCTGGAACAGTTGCCTTTGTTGTACTATCGTTTTCGATAATTCATTCTAAATAAATAATATAATATAATATAATATAATGGTTTTTAGTTAAGTTAGGATAAGATAAAAGAGGTCTCTGCAACTCTTCTTGTCCACCGGGAGCCAGGGAATACATTCCACATGCCTTCACGTTTTTGCCTTGCAGCTGCAAGTAAGAGATTGTCTCCTCCACGTACGAATGACTTCAGTTCCTTTTTTCCTTGGGCGTGATATTTTTATACTTGTAGCCTCAGCGCCGAAAAATCCCAACCCGCAGGGGTTCAATGATTTTACGATGTCGATCCCTCCTCATTCTTCGGAAAAGACCGGTTTTTGCTCGCACAACGAAACCAATTTTGCCACTATGATAGAAAAATAGCGTGTTTCCAACCCTGGACAGTCGCACGATACCGTTCTTCTGGCCATAACATTATGATCTAACCCCCTGGTTCCCCGTATATTCGGTAACCATTGTTACCAAAGCACGCTTGGAGAAGA
Organism: Hymenoscyphus fraxineus; assembly: GCA_900184765.1. Classification (NCBI taxonomy): domain Eukaryota; kingdom Fungi; phylum Ascomycota; class Leotiomycetes; order Helotiales; family Helotiaceae; genus Hymenoscyphus; species Hymenoscyphus fraxineus. Next base: position 1,051,788 of record LT855426.1, on the reverse strand, counting down.
CTGACCTTTCACAGGGGTTCGGAGAAAGGCCACCTGCAGCCATCGGGTCATGTTGCCGGCAAACCCTGCTCTTCTTCGTAAGATTTAAGGCTATTTCTCAAGCTTTCTTTTGCCCGTAATTGGCGAGAGGCTTTATAATATGCTCGCAGAATTGTAGTTGAACGCGATTGTCACTGGAAACCTAGATTAAGGGATAAGAATACAAAGTTATGGAATCAGACTGCAATTCCATTTTGTTCTCTTACTTCTATGACAATCTCAATATCCCAAGGGAGAGTTTGTTTCATGATATGGCCGAGGAGTGAGCCTGTATAATCAACTTTCTGGATAGCTGACAGTTTACAATGCAACATCAAGATATAAGTGAGACTACCGTGCCGCTTGAGCAAAATCTGGTTCTTCGTTTCTGGTGTTCCTATGATGTGGACTGAAATGCAAATTACTGTACTACACCGTACGGAGAAGTAGGGAGTTCTTCATCTCAGGCAGAGGAAATATAATCTCACAGGGGGTGGTTTGGGTAGGTTATTTGCAGGGTATAAGCCCCTGAAGATCTCGCAATTAGACTTTTTACAAGCGAAATGCGAAAGCTTAGCTAAAGTCAAATACTCGCTTGCTCAACTGTCACCCAAATTCTCTCGTATCCAATTGTCAGAACCAAACTTCGCTTCAACAACATCAACAAAGTCGCACGTGTGATTTCAAAAATCCCCTCTTTTAATGCCCACCATAGTCAGTGCGTCCCGTTATCACATCATGGCGAATGCTTGAGACCCCACAACCACGCTGCCTTTGCTAGGGCACAACGTGCCAGAACACTGCAAGTGCCGGGTCACCAACTACGTCTGAATTAAAGGGTGGATTTTCGAACGCGAGCACAGGTACTTCAGTAGTAACCGATGAAAATCCTTCAAGGGGCCAGGTTTCATTAAAGAAAGAATTCCCCCAAAAGGGATGAGAGACGATGGGCCATATCAACTCAATCTACTCCTTGTCAATTATTTCGCCTTCATCTTTCGTTGAGTGCAGCAGGAGTAGAAGGCTTGACGACCGATCAAAGACTTCATCATGGCATCAGTTTCTGGACCTGTGGATTTGAATACTGGGCTGGGTCAAGTAGTAAGATGGTCTTGAGCGACGAAAGACAATATTTCAAAGCTAACTTAGACAGGTTTCCTGGTATATTACAACTGTATTGGCTGTCGTGTTTCTGGCAGCACGTTTCTTCGTTAAATGGAGGAAATTTGGTATTTGGCAAGCCGATGATTCATTTCTCGTACTCGCAGCTTTGTGTCTTGTTGGGACCTTGGTGATTCAGCAGTACATGTGGTCTGAAGGTAGATTTACCTGCTCGTGTTTGTTGAGATTATTGAGGCTCACTAAAGCTAGGGATGGCTAGACCACCACAATCTTCAAGCTTTGATCAATTCGTACACATCATGCAGGTAAGTTCTGCTTTTTGCATATGCCAACATCAATACATTCCACTGACTATCTAGATGATCATCCCAGGATCGACTTTATACGTCACTTCAATTTGGTCGGTTAAAGTAGCTCTTGTCATTTTTTACAAGCGAATTGCCACAGGAGGAAAGCTCCAGACTGTCTACAACTGTCTTCTTGGATTTCTGGCTACAAGCTGGCTGGTTTTATTCTTCGATATTATCTTCCAATGCTACCCAATCGAAAGAAAATGGACCGGGGTCAAAGATCCCAAGTGTAAGACCGCAACTACGCCAACATTTGGAAGAATTATACGTATTGACCTTCTGTAGTGGCATGTTCTCAACACGCTTCGGAGATCAATTTCTGGATGACTGTCCTGCGTGAGTGTCAATTCCCTGCGCTATGACTCTTGCTAACCCCCCAAAGTGAATATCATAACTGATTTAGTCATCATCGCTCTACCCATATCGATGGTTATAAAGCTCAAGATGCCACAGAAGCAGAAGATTGGTGTGGCAGCAATGTTTGCTCTTGGCATATTTGTTGTCATTTCAAGCAGTGAGTCCTTCCAAACTCTTTCAATCAACGAAGTCTGACATGTCAACTAGTAATACGAGCATATTTCTCCAAGGCGGGTGAGATCATGTCGACGTGCACCGTCAGTATGATTGAGACATCCATTGCCATCGTTGCCGCTTCACTTCCTGGTTCGTTCTTGTAACTTCTACTTGGTTCTCTGGCTAACTCTCTCCTCACAGTCTTCCGAACGCTTCTTTCCGGAGGTATGAAAAGGAGAACAAGCTCCTTATCTTACAATAAATCTTACGAAATGTCCTCCGCAGCCAGACAATCAAATATAAGTGGAGGAAGAAACATGAAGGCAAACGACTCTGAGGACGAAATATTCAAGAATGATAGAATTGAGGGCGCACCAAGGATACTACGTCACGATTCTATTTCTATAACGAAGGAGTTTCATATTTCGGAAACTATTTTAACACAAGCGGAGCTCGGACAGTGGAGAAAGATAAATGATTTCTAGGTCAAGGTACCGGTTAGAATTACTTGTTTGTCTAACACATTCGTTCAGGGACCGGTAGAGCTGGTCTATTAATTTCTATAATGTCTTTTTATTTATACCCATCGATTTTACATTAAGTACAAATAACGTAACGAATTTCTTATATGCTTTAAGTATAGTTTAGCTCCTATTGTAACCTAGCTAGATCTTCAAACTCAATTACTATAAGGCCCTCCAAAAACGTGATTTGTAATAGCGTATAGTTTATAATTATTACTTTTAAACAAATAATTAATAATCATATACATTAATTTCATAGCTATTCTTCGAAAGGGTCAATCTCAGTATAAGAGTCTCAGGGGATCCGAGGAACGAGGAATAAATCTACATCGCGACTCTAGGATTTTTAACTAGATTGCGAAAGGGTTAAGATTTCTAGCTAGTAAACTAATTTTCGTAATGAAGGAGTAGTAGACTAGTATTATATTAAGAAGCCTTAAATTATAGGGGTTGTTTTTATATTACGTAAGGACAAGCAAACAAGAGCTAGCGGCGGAAGCAGGAATCTTTTACAACTTCACATATCCCGCCCCTAGAGTAGGATGTATAAAATCGAGCCCTAGGGCTCTCTTTTTCTCGCCTACCACCATCCCTATTTATATCCCACTATTTGTATTCCTACTATTGTACTACTGCACCCTGGGGCTTTCTAAGTCGCAGGTGCTAGTCCCATATATGTGCCCGCCTCTTCACCCGTGAGTAGGACGAACGTGAATAAAATTATATAAAAAAGAATTAGTAATACAAAAGAAGAGAAATATAAAGGGGGTAAAAGAAAAATATGGGCGTGAAGAAATCTATGAGAAGACCTAGTTCTCGTAAGAGATAAGACATAATAAGACTTATTTAGATGTTAGATAAAGTAAGTCACGTAACTTAAACATAAAGCCAACAAAAAACAACCGTAGATTAGAGCTCAAAGAAGCAGGTGAAGATATCGATCGATCGTAGCCCCCAACGGATCCTGAATACCTAGCCCGCGCAAATATTTTAAACCATTTATCCAGTCCCAAGTTTCTCTCAGCACTACATGAGTACAAGTGTTGGGAATAGAACCCAACAACTAATGAAAGTGTATATCTTTGGTATGATGGAGCACTTTTTCAAACGCTGCGCTCGTCAACCACTGTACCACAGGCATATTTTCTAATCTGTCTAGCTATAGTACTAAACTTGTTCATAAGGCTAGCGTTGAGCTAGCTTGGTAATTCTGTTCACTCTAAGCGAATTATACAACTTATAGGTCATGAAGCTAGTGGTCATTTGACCCTTTTCCCTGCCAGCTAGATATTCGGACTAGCTCTTTCAACATATTCTATTTATGATTATTTGTAATAGTATTGTTCTTTCCTATTTGCCCTCGCTCTTGTTACCTTTTATTTGGACATACTCCCTGAGCTAGTGCGTTCCCTAAATATCCGTGTAGCGACGCGCTCTGAGCCCCTTCTCCCCCTCTAACCTCACGTTCTACATTAACAATAGCTGGCTCTATAGAACAAAGCGTGGAGCCATTAAGAACTGGCTTAGCGAAGTGTTCTCTGGGAAAATATAGGTATAGGCGGCAATGTAAACAAACCAAGAAGAGTGAACCTCTTGTCTGATTGCCAGGAAGTTCAGAGAAGAAAAGCAAAGTTCTTGCCGATTATTCGAGCCACCACTGACCCCTTGGTAACCTAGATTGGATCAGGAATCGATTAAGCGCTAGTAGTCTAGTGTCAAATCCAAAGATTTCAAAAGTCATAGTAAACAAATTTCATATATACCCAGTTTGTGACAGGCCCCTTAGTTCTAGGTCTAGGACAAGAAGAGAAGGAAGACGTGTAAATATAACCTAATATCCAAGCCAGATTATAAACCTCAGATAATGCCATATATTATAGTAGAAGTATAGTAATCTAAGCTAGGGAGGACTTTACTTAGTACTAGCTTAATTCTACTACGACAAGAGATCGCGGTAGTAAGTCCATTTAATTTCAAGAATAGTGTAGCTATTAGTTTAGTTTAATTAGTTTTAAGGTTAGTTTTAAAGTTGTAAAACTAACTAACGGTTTAATTATAATTATAAAACTAAACTAAACGAATAATAAAACTAACTAAACAAATAGTAAACTAAACTAACTAAACTAAGTGTTATTTTAGTCTAAATTAGCGATTTTGTCTTATATAAGAATATCTACCTCCTTTATAATATCCTTGTCGTCCTAATCCTTTAACTCCTAGATTCTCTTCTTAATAAATAGTATCTCTTCCTCTATATCTATTAGTCCGTACTAGCTTTTTAAATATATAAGAGTATTAATTAAAGCTATTCCTAAACGATTCCGGCGATTACTAATTATTATTTTAGTACTAGAGAAGAGACGTTTAAGGCTAGCTAATATAGTAGGAATCGATAGTACGTTAAGGGCTATTTAAGAGAGATTTAGATATTATTTTTACTATACCGATTCTATCTACTATAATATAGGATCTATATATATAGGAATAGTTAGCGAGTTAATATAAAACTTATACTTATTATAAATAGCTATATTATTAAGTGCTTTGTTTTATTTTTATAGGAATTAAGAGAATAGATTATTATCGGTTAAAGGTATAGAAGTAGTAGTATTTCGAGTAGTAAATACTAGTTTATACTTAGACTCCTATAATTTAAGAACTAGTATTTTAATAGTATTATAAAGATTTATATTCTAATTCTTATTAACGTATTACTATTTATAACGTAGATAGAGAATAAGAGCCGCCGTATATACTAGTAATTTATTCGATAATAAATAATATTTATTAAGTTTTTACTAGCCGGTATTAAATATTTAAGATAAAATAAGATTATTCTTATATTCCTTCTTACCTTACTCGAAAAGACCTAAATAAAAGTCTATTATAATAATCGTATTATAAAGTATAGATTTATTAGACTCGAGAACTTTAGTTATTTATTTAAAGGCGCGTAAGAAGTCTTATATAGTAGATATAATTCGCTATTTGTTATCGGAAAGTATATTATTAGAATATTAATAATTATTAGATTTCTTAGGGGGCTATAATTTAAAGAACTCCTTAATTAATACCCTTAAATCTACTATACTTTAAAGTATATTATACTACGAGTTCTACTAAGTTAAATTATCCCTCTTTAATCCTTTACCTAGTCCTATAATATCCTTATATATATAACGTTATTAAATACTCCGCTAAATATAAATAATAATATTATAGAGTTTACTAAGGGGTCTAATCTTACGCTATTTCTTTAATATTTCGATAGTTATTAAAAGAATAGAATTATTACTTAAATACTTAGAATCTAGTATATCTATAGTAGTATTAAAGAGGAAGGTATTTATAATAAGGTTTATAATATAACCTATATAGCGTATCTAACGTTTTACTTTATCGAAGTTAAGAACTTAATATTTATAACGTATAACTATTTAATATTAGAATTAGAATAAGTAGTAGTAATTTTACAATCTCAGTATAAGAGTCTCAGGGAGACTCTTAGAGCCGTTGTATGGGTAAGAACTCGTATCGCTTCGTATACGCGGGGAGCCGGCACCGAGAGCCGTACGNCGCATGCGCATATGTCGGAACAACATAAAAATAAGACCGATTTGTAGGGTTAATTAAGTACTGTCTTGTCCTCGAAGCATGTACGTTTCCGACCGGTGGAAGTGCCGCTACATAGGCGTAAAGAGCCGCATGCGTGCAGACGAGTTTTGGTGTTCCTACGGCTGACTCATCGACCCACCTTTTCTTTCCTATAGTAGTAACTTTGATTTGACCTTTCCTATAGTAGTAACTTTGAATTCGGCAAATTCTTAGCCACACAAAGGATTCTAGAGTCTCTTTAGGGATCCGAGGAACGAGGATTAAATCTACATCGCGACTCTAGGATTTTTAACTAGATCGGTAATTTTAATATAAATAGCTTACCCCTTTATAGCTTAGTTATTATTATATTATTATTTAAAGCGTTATCTATCTAAAAGTACCCGATCTTTTATATAATATTCTACTCCTCTAATATCTTATAAATACTATCTACTAGGTACTTACTATTATATTTAGACTTTAATTATTTAAGGCTTAAAATAACGAATTTAAGCGTTCTATCTAATATAATAAAGTAAGCTAGTATACTAAATATTACTAGGTAGTTCGAAGAACTCTAGAGGTTATAGGAGATATAGATTTTACTATAAGTGTTATTAAGAAGATTTTATATAAGCGCTTTTTAAATAGTATATTAATTAATAACCTAGGCTTAAATAGTTATATATAAATAAGGTAAATAATCTAAAACCGTAAGATTAAGATAATAGAGGAAAGCTCTAAACTCTTAGACCTAAACAAGTCAAAATACTAGCGTATAAATACTAATAATACGTACCTAGAGATATTTAAGAATCTTTAGATTAAGCTCTCTATTAAGTTTACGTCTTTTTATAGGGTTAATTTAGGATTATATAAATAAGTATATAATAGATCTTTCTATATTATAAGCGCGCTTCTAACGTTTACTATCTTCTAGTATTTAATAGTATTCTATAAGGTATTTTAATAGAGCTCGAGTACTACTTAAAATCTAATAAGTTTAAGAGTAATATTTATACTACTAGATAAGAGTATTTATAATAGAGTAGAAGTATTTAAAATTCCTATTTTTTAAAGGTATATACTCCTAAATCTAAGACTACTATATATTAGTATTTCCTATACGTTTTCTCTTTTTATAACTTGTAGTAGATAGGTTAATCGAGGGATTATTTATATCGGATTCGATTCTAGGCTTATTATTATTAATATTATTATCTTCTTACGTTAGTAGGTTAAGTTAAGTAGCCTTAGCTTCCGTAGCCTTAATAGCTTGTACGCGCGCTACCTATCGTTCGGTATATATTCCGGCTTAGGAGAAGAATAATTTAGGTTAGAGAAGTACCTTTTTAGTAGGTTTAAGCGTACGCCTAGACTTCCTAGTAGGTTAATCTATAGTAGTTAATATAATAGTTATTATTAGTACTAATAGTAGAGTAGAATATCGTAAGAAGTTTTCTCTAGGCGGTGTTATTAAGCTAATTAGATTACTTAAAATTGCTAAAAAGTAGCTTTATTAGGCTTAGCGCCGCCCCTTTCTCCGTGCCGGCCTCCAGGTGCTCAGGCCAGTACAACCCTACCTAAATTATATACCCTACAAAATGCCCTACAAAATGCCCTACAAAATGCCCTACAAAATGCCCTACAAAATGCCCTACAAAATGCCCTACAAAATGCCCTACAAAACTAATCATAACCATCTAGTTTTTAAAGACAAAACTAAACGAACTAATAGTTTAGATTTTATATATAAAACCAACCAAAAATTCATATAAACTAAACTAAACCAACCAACTGACCATAACTGACTAAACTACTGGCCACACTGTTCAAGAACCAAGAGCAAAACTAACATACTGGAATAGCTGTTAAACGGGTCCTACAGGCTTCAAGGAAGTCAGCTGAACTGATTTCATCGAAATCAATAGCCCATCAATGAGCTACCATCGTCACCATACGGCGACTGGGAGCTGTATGAAACTCCATCTGTAATCTTGAGATTAGTGGTGGAGGGCCTGCAATTCATCCGGACGAAGAGATCCACGAGCTTTGCGGAGGGGGGACTGTCGGCAAGTAGGATTTCGACTTCGTTGCGCAGTGCTGGTGGAAAGTCCGAGATGTTCAGGGGGGGAGAGACGGCTTTGAGGTAGTTTAGTAGTTTAATTACCGAAGACGTGAAAGGCTCATTATCTAGGTCCCTACTTGTAGACCTGGCGATAATTAATTAGTGAGTGAATCAAATAAATCAGATTTCATGATTTCCCCATTCGCTACAGGTATCTATCTGTCGACGTAAAATCTTATTAATCTGCTGACTCTTCATAACGTCTCGTTCTCGGGCCCATATCATCCACCTTTTCAACCTATCACCCACATTGTAATCGATACCAGGAAATCTGCAAACCCAATGACATAAATCTCAGCATAATTCAGAGACTGAGTAAGTAGTGCAATGACACCTGTCCTCTGGAACTGCTAGAGTATAAGAGAAGTAAGATGCCGGGAGGTCGTCGTTACTCTCTACATAATATATAAAATGTTATTATACTAAACCTCTAGTACAAGTAAGATTATTTTACTATTTTACATTAGCTAATAAAAAAGTGAACGGTCATGATTATTCCAAGCTCTTTTTAAGGTTATTTTAGTTGTACGACGCTTTTGAAACATTTTTAATTCAAAAGACGTGTGTAGAGAATATAAGGGCCTGTTTGGCTCAACCTTTTAAAACTTTTGCACCATACAAATAACTTTTGTATGTAATTCTTTTATATAAACTTTCGCGACTTTCGCGACTTTTGTCTAGTTGTTTAGATAGCTGTAAAAGTTTTTAATTAAATTCGTTATAAATATTGTCTAATTTAGATGTAAAAGTTTTTTAGATTTACACTACTAAAATAAAGATATAAAAGATCTGGAGCTCCTAGGCTCCAGATCTTTTTACTTTTGTCAAATCTCCGTGCAAATCTTTCTTTCTCCTGTAGTGACCCCTGTAGTGACCCCCTACAGTGGCCCCCTTCTACAGTATTCCCCCTCTAGCTACAGAATCCCCCCTACAGTATCTCCCTACAGTATCCCCCTATATAGA
>LT855426.1:1006522-1042563 GCA_900184765.1 Hymenoscyphus fraxineus | reverse complement strand
GGGGGTACAAGTGTACAAGATTTGCAGCTAGAATAAAAAACTTTTGCAGCTAGCCAAACAGTGGTGCTTATTTTTCGTAAGATTGGTGCAAATGTCGTGTAAATCTGGAAACTTTTGCATGAGTCACTGGCTCCTTCGAAATCCGCGAAAGTTGTACTTTTGCACCACATTTGCCATATCTAAAAAATCGAGCCAAACAGGCCCTAAATAAATTCTTTCTACTATTTAACTCTCTTATTCACATAACATTTTTAGTCCATAAAGCCTTCTATAGAATACCTTTAAAGAATGATTTATTTATAACATATGAAAGATCTAAGCAGGGGCGACTTCTTAATATTATCTTTTCTAACTTTTCATTATTTTCTCATACAAGTTTCGGCCATATGCAGATTTGAAGCTCGCCACCCATTCCTTTATAAATTCCAGGATATGTGATATTATCCAACTTCAAGGGTATTGGTTAACAAATTCCGGATCTACAAAAAGGAAATACATCTAGCGATTTCTACTTTCATTGAGAAATCGAGGTTATCCAAATCTACTACGCGGTGGGATATGGCCTAAGTGCTATAGCATAGCTTCCTGGTCAAAAGCAGAGCGACAATAACACGTTTCATGTTATATGGTTATATATGTAGTTTTCTTCTCATCCGAGGATCGGCTCGATAGCTTCACTTAGAGACGAACCGATCGACCAAGTCCGAAACGAGACGTTTCACAAGTTCGTCATTCTTTTTATTCTAACTTCTCAGTGCTCTTAGCAAATCACAGGATAAATAAGAAGGTACAAGTATACCGTATGCCGTCATCACCTTGGCAATCATTCGCATTCAGTTTCATCTTAATTCCGCCTCACTTACAAGAGTTCGTCTCATGTTTATTTCCCCCTCATGTAGAGGTTATTTCTGACAGCTTCATGCATTAACATCTGTACTGTACGGTATGGCGACATTACCGTGCGCCGCGAAACGGTAACGTTCACGATCGACTGGTAATCCGGGGCAGGAGTAAGGTTATAAGAGTGTGCCAGGATTACTATCAAACGCGCCTTGTGGCGCCAATCAAGCTTGGAAAAGTCTCAATATATGAAGCTCAGAGTTTCCCTGTGACTCACTCGTCACTACCTGACTTGAGCTATAAAATTTTTAGTAACCTGATCAGCTGGGTTGAAGAGCGTTTACGTTCTGCGAATGATTGTTTACTTAAGTACATGTACAATATATAAGGCTGCGCGTTGAGCGCGTCTTTCACACATACAATCATACTTTCGCGGGGCAAACTGGCGAGGTCTGAAACGAGCCCTACTCATTATCGCTGATCTCCCCTCGTCACATGCAAGTCATACGCAAGTAAGAAAATATGATATCGGGAAAACCCAAATCGTAGGACGTTACCCCTCATCGAATGGGTATAGCGCGGGGTGCACCTAAAGTGAGTGAAACCGAGGTTCAATTTCTTGGGAAGCGAGTATAGGTGGTGTGAAATAACCCCTCTAGATTTCTGCCATAGGCTGCACATACTCTGGATTCTGTGTTTTATTTTTATAACAGATTAATCGGGCAGCCGGTATATCGACTCCCCGGAGTGCGGTAAATCGACTCCCCCCCCCCTCGCCTAATTGGTGGTCCGAGCTTTAGGCGCGTTATCTACTATAACCCACCTTTCGCTTAATACTACAAATTTAAAAGTACTATAACCCCCTATTTTTTATTAATATATCTATTATATATTATTTAAGGAGTATCTAAAAAAAGAAATCACGTTAGTAAGTACGTTTTTACGTAAGTAATCGAGTCTTATAGAAACTTCGTTTATAACTACTAGTAGTATATAAAATATAACGTAATATTTTAGAGTAAATATTAAAATAAATATTAGAATAAACGGTTAGCTTCTATAAGGGCCGTAAGGATATACGAGTTAACTTAAGTCTATAGTATAGTATTCTCGACTTAGATTCCGCTCGCCTAATCCTCTAAATTTACTACCCCTTACTTTAGTAGTAAATATAAGGTTTTTTCGGGTAGTAAGAAAAATTTTTAAAGCTAGTACTAGATAATAAAACTTTAACCTACGTAACTTAACTTTAAAGCTATTCCTACTACTTATATATTATATTCTCCTAATAATATAGCGGATTAACTAGAGTATAATATAACGTATTAACTAGAGTCTTCTAGAACCTAATTACGCCGAATCTAAGCGTAGAATACCGTACTATAGGCTTAAGTTAACTCTTATACCCTTACTAAAGCTACTTAATTAAACGCCTAGCTTTATTAATAAATTAAGGCCCTTTAAAGGTAAAATAATACTACTCTTCTATTATAAGGTCCTACTATTCTACGTTCGCTAATACTACTACTAATTAATCTACTTACTTCTATAAACTCGGTAAATATATACTCTTTTAATAACTTTAATTTACTACTACTTAAGATATATCTCTTTAAAGATAAAGCGATTAAGAATATTAATAATTAGGGTAAACTACGCGGCTAGGGTTTTAGTTTTATAAAGAGTAAAAAGAAGGGAAAATAAGGGAGAGTTAAGACTATAATTTCGTATAATCGAAGGGAGAGACTAATCGAAGAGAAGATTCGTAAAAAAGTAGGATTAGAAGGATCGAATAAGCGGAGTTTTAGTAAGGGTTATACTTTTATAATTAACCTAGTAGACCTTAAAGATAATAACAAATAGGAGTTATAATATCGAGGGCCTTAGATTAATAATTAAGGAGAGACTATCGAGTACTATATATATAACTACCTACTATCTTTAGGAACTAGCTTAGAGTACGCTTTATAGCGTCGTTAGTAATATAAGGGCAAAATTAATAAGGCTATATCTAAATAACTTATAAGTAGTACTACTCTTAAAAATACTATAGCCTTCTTAAGCGAGAATTTTTCGGCGGATATATTAACGGCTTAAGATATCCTTAACGCTATTAAAAAGCGAAAGTTAGAGCGTCTAGATAGAATATCTTATATTAAGCGCCTTTTATTCGAACTTAATAAAAAAGGCTAGATTTCTCGACTAATATATAATAATAACGAGCTAGATAGACTCCTATCCTTATATTTTACCTACCCTCGATTAATTAAGTACCTTAGACGTTATTCAAAGGTTATTATTATTAACGTTACCTATAATATAAATAGCGCTAAGATGTTATTATTCGAAGTAATTAGTATTAATATAACCGGAAAATCCTTTTATATATACTTTAAGTTTATTCCTAGAAAAACTAAAAATAATCTTATACCTTATCTTAAATACTTAAAAGAGTTCCTTAGAGATAAAACTCCTAGTATAATTCTTATTAATAAAGCGAACGCTATCCGAAACTTAGTAGTAAGGGTATTCCCGGATTTAATAGTACTTCTTTATATATAGTACGCTAATAAAAGCGTAAGCGAATATTATAAATCTAGCTTTACGAGTAATAATTCCGAAGAAGAGTAGTAGGAGTTCCTTAAATCTTAGTATTATATTATATAATTACTAATAGTAGATAACTATAATACTATAGTTACCGAATTTAAGGATAAGTAGTAATTTAACCACGCGTCTAAAGTTCTTTATATTAAGTAAAACTAGCTCTATAAGAATAATAGAATTCGTATTATTATAGCTTATATAAATAATACTTTATATCTTAGAAATGTTATAACTTTACAAGCTAAAGGAATCTATAGCGCTCTAAAGGCTAATTTATAATAGAGGAATATCGATCTCTTATATTATTAGGATATAATTAATTAACTTATTAACTAGTAATTTAATACTATTAATACTAAGTATAAGTTATAGAGATAAGAAATAAAATAATACTACTAATTAAGCTTATTCTACCTTATATAAAACTACGTTTCTTTCCTAGTATTAGATAAGACATATTTATAACTTGTTTTAATAAAGGATCTTATAGATAATAGTAGTTATATAGGTCGATTTACTAAGAGTATAGGCTTACCTTATAAATATATAATTAAACGTAAATTAGTATCTAAAGAGCCCTTGTTTTTATTAGAGTTTAACGCCTCTTAGTACCTATATAACTTTAGGTTTAAAGATTAACTAACTTTACTACTAATTTATTATTAAAACGAGCGTATCTATAAGAAGTTTATAAGTACTCGAATAAAGCGAATTCTTAGTAGATTTAAGAAATAAGCTAAAGAGATAGCTATAAGGATTTATACTAAAAGAGGTATATAGTTATTTAGCTGTTTAGTATACCCTCCTAAGCTTAAATAGGGCTATTAGAGTAATATAAAGATTTACCCTTAATATCTATATTATAGTTAATAGATTACCTCTTAAGTATTAAAAAACATAGAGGTTATTAAGGTTAATTTAGAGGATTTAAATACTTTGTTTAGTACTCCTATAGTAGAGCCTCTAAGGTAGTTTAACTTAAGGATTATAACTTATTATTTAGCTCGAAATACTATAACTTTACTAGAAAATACCTAGGATACTCTTTAGGCTACTAAAAATAACCTCTAGAGATTTATAGATATCTTAACTTTAATTATAAATCCTAACTAAATCTCTAGTACTTAAGTAGATAATAAGAGATATAAATAGGTAGACTTTCTAGAACCTATAGAACCTAACTATAGCGAATTAGATCTAAGCGATTCTAACTTCGAATTATCTTAGTATAAGACCTAGAGAGTTATATAGCCTTTAGGATTTGTTCTTTAAATAGAGCCTAAGGATATATTTTTACTTTCGTAAGAAAAATAGTATATTATTACCTACCTTAGGTAAATATAGGTCTTTTAGAAGCTTAATCTTTATCGCCGAGTTTTATATTAATTTTACTAGGAAGTAAGAATTAAGGATTCTATACCCCGCGCTCTTTATAAAAATTATCTCGATCTATAAGTACTTAACGAGCGCTATCTTAAGTATATTAAAGCTTGTTACTTTTTATATAAATACTATAGGAATATATAGAGAGCTTTTTTATACTCTAAGTACTTAGATAATAGCCTAGTCCTTATAAATAGCGAGTATTAGTAAGAGAACGGTCTCTTATAGTATATAAAGTAAAAGCTTAATAACTAGCGTAGAATATTAAATATTAGAGAGCTAGGAATACTAGCTTTATATAAAACACGGCTAGTACCCTACGTAGTATAGACTATTAAAGAGAAACTAGTATAGGCGGACTTTAAAAAGGAAGAGGCTATTTTTATTAAGTTTTAAAGTAAATTAATTATAAAGTACTAGGGTAGAAAGGTCCCTAGGAAGGGTAATTACAAATAAGTAATTAGAAAGAGAGTAAGGGGCTTAGTATTAATACTAAGGGAGTATAATATTATTAAGTATAGTATTACTACTATTCTTAAAGAGTAGAGCGAGTAATTAAAGGAAGAGCTAAAGAGAGCTTATAAGGGTTTTATAGATGTTAACTAAAAACTTAAAGACTTAAATATCTAGAATAAAAAAGAACTATAATAATAAGTAGTATAGTAAACAAAATACGCCTTTAATAAGTATATTTAGCGCCGTCCCTAGATTACTAGAATACTCGAAATAGATTTAGCTAAAGGTGTAATAAGGGCGAGTAAGCGTTCTAGACTTCTATAACTTTTAAAATAAGTTTTTATATAAAGGATTTTAGAATAAACATTAGTATAAACATTTACCTAGTAAAGTATCTATTATTATTTACTAACGCCCTACCCCTATTATACTATAAATTATATTTTAAAAGCTTATAAACTAGCCTTAAGTATTTTAACCTTAATATCTTTATAAACACTTACTCGTATATAGTAGAGTATATCTCCCCGAAGTATTATTCCCTTCTAATCTATTAGTATAACCTTACTATTAAGTATTTTATAGGCTTACTTATATCCCTCTAGATTAGTAAGGTCTCCTTTCTTAATATTCTAACTATATAGAGTATACTACTCCTTAGTTATATAATACTATTAAGATATAGGGCTAGGGAGCTTATAATAATTGTCCTTGTTTTATATAATAGCGTTTATAAATAAAGCCCGCTCTATAAAAGTAAAGAGTTCCTAGGATATAATAGAACAAGGAAATTCTCTAATTAAATTAGTATAAATATTAGTATAAATATAATTAATAGATACTTACTTAGTAGACTTATAGAGGCGGATTATATTACGTAATTACTTATTTAGATTAGTATAAACTATAAAAGAAACCTAATTAAAAAATACTTACTTCTTAGTAGCTAGCTTAATAGAATACTATATAATAAAGACCTATCCTATACGATTAAGTATTTCCTACTTTTAACTAAAAGAGTCTTATATATCGACCTAGGCCTTCTACTATAACTAGAAAGCGCGCTTAAAATTATTCTATTAAGGATATTAGTATTATATATAATAATATTAGTATAAACATTAGAATAAACGTACCTTAGAGAGCTTTTATATAGTAGTACTTATTATACTTTTACTATATAATCTACCCTACTCTAGAGCTATAGTTTTTCTCTTAAGCTTATTACTAAAGTTCTCTATATTATTAAGACTTTATAGATATTTAAACTTAGCCTATAAAATAGGATTTTCATTAGCTTTAGATTTAGTTATATCCTCCTAGTTCTTCGCTTTTATATATATAATAGATAAATAAGTACCTATTTTAATACTAGTAGAGATATTAGTATAAATATTAGAATAAACGGGTAGAGATACTTACTATCTTAAAGTCTCTATATTCTTAACTCTCTACTCTATAAGCTTTTAGGTAGGGTTATTTATAGCGATCTACTCTACTATTTACTTATATTTACTAATAAGATATATAAGGTTACTTTTTTCGGCTTATTATAGTTTAGCTTTTAGAGTATAATACTATAGATCTAGCTTCTATTTAGCTTAGTAGCGCTTAACGCGTATAGTATTAGGTTCTATAGCTTTAAATTTAGCTTTTATAAATAATTTAAGAGAATCTATAGTAGTAGAAGGAGGAGAGAGTAAATCTAGCTACTAATTTATTAGATCTATAGTAAAAGCCTCTTTAAAATTAGCTTAAATATTAGAATAAATATAATAAGGTACTTATAAGTACTTAGGGTAGGATCTATAATTAAAGAGGGTAGCGTAGGTATAAGGGTTTTTTCTACGTAGGAACCTACTTAAAATTAGTTTAAACATTATAATAAACATTCTATAGTACTTACTTATAATCTAGGTAGCCTACGCGAATAGAGTAAGAGAGGTAGCTTAGGAATAAGTATTATTATAGTATTATTATAGTAGTATTATAGTTTATTTACGATCTAAAAGTAAGGCTATACTAAACGCGTATATAAATAATTAGCTAATAAGCGGTTAAACCTCGGTATAAAAATTATAACTTATACTTACCGGGTAGTAGCGCGTTTAGTATAGCCTTACCTTTAGATCGAAAATAAACTATAATACTACTATAATAATATATCTAAGTAGTAAACTCCCTACGATATACCCCTCTAGCTATTCTATAAAGCTATAAGTATACTCTACTTATTTATTCTAGTATTTATACTAATTTTTACAAGGTTCCTACTTAGAAATTATAGCTATACCTATACTACCCCTTTTATTCTAATCGTAGAGCCTACCTAACGTACTAGTAAGTACTACTAAATGTTTATTCTAATATTTAAACTAATTATAAAGAGGTTTATATTATACCCCCTAAAAAAGTAAACCCTATTAGTAACGCTAGAAAAACTACTAGTAGTAAAAAAACTATACCTCTACCTCCTAGAATAAAGCCTATACTTAAAAAGAAGCCTATTAAGAAACCTATTAGGAAACCGGCCGCTAAAGCCCCTTATAAAACTCCCGCTAAAGCTACTAGTAAAAATCCTACTAAAGCTACTAGTTAGCTTAAGAAGCTACGTAGATATAAGTCTAGTAGTAAGTTAATACTATACTTTATTTAACTTAATATTTATACTAATTCTATATAGCTATTATATTAAGGTAAATTAGAACCCTATAGAAATCTAGCGATCTACTTATACCTAAGGCCCCTTTTATAAGAGTTTATAGAGAAATCCTTTATGATTTATTTATTAGAGGAGGAGGTTATTGAATATAGGTAGCTACTTTAGTATACCTATAAAAGGTAGCGGAAAGCTTTTTAACTAAACGATTTAAAAGTAAGTCTTTATAATACTATCTAATTTTAATATAAATATTAAACTAAACGTATATAGTTAGTACCCTCTTAATAATTTATATAAAGCGCGTTATACTTCTATAGAAGGATCTAGTATTAATTAGGTAACTTTACTATTATTTTATAGGCCTAGGTATACCTATAGACCTTCTAGAAAGAAGAATACTTCCGCGAGGAGATAGGTATAATACTAGTAGAAGAAGAATTAAAAACCCTATACTAGCTATACTAAGATTAAGGCTAGTTTAAAAGCCGGTTAGTAGTACTAGTAGTAGTACTAGTAGTAGTACTAGTAGTAGTAGTAGTACTAGTAGTAGTACTAGTACTAGTAGTAGTAAGGGTACTAGTACTAGTAAGGGTACTAGTAAGGGTACTAGAGATATATAAGAGCTAATTATTATACTCTTCTAAATTAAACTATATTTTCGACTATATTTAAACCGTTTATTCTAATATTTACTCTAAAATATAACGTTCTATTTTATAAACTAACTCTAAAGCCTTACTATTATTAATATTACGAGTTACCTTTTCCTTAGCCCTATCTAAAGCTACTAAATTTAATTACTTATATAGAAATATACTTATTAATTTAATTTAAATTTTTAGATACTTCTTAGATAATATATAATAGATATATTAATAAAAAATAGGGGGTTATAGTACTTTTAAATTCGTAGTATTAAGAGAAAGGTAGAGTTGTAGTAAATAACTCACCGAAAGCTCGGACCACTAATTAGGCGAGGGGGGGGGGAGTCAATTTACCGCACTCCGGGGAGTCGATATACCGGCTCCCGATTAATCGGGATTTTGTGTCCGAGTGGCACGTGACACTAAGTGCGGAAGGGTTGGATTTAATTACTCCAATTCGAGTATTTTGAGCTGCTTGTCTGCTTTCAAATTTTCGCGACTTGAAGTTTTGTATCAACTCAAGAAAGAGAATTAATTATAAGATATCTCATCACTAGACAATATGTCTGTAGTCCGTCCGCCTTCTATTTCGTCAATGTTACTGTGCTCAACGAGCAATCTGATTTCGGTTCCAGAGGCTTCCCAACATCACACCACCATAGAACGGTTGCCCAGCTTAACAAGACACTCTCAGACCCAAATTCTTCAGCGAACAGCTTTTCATATACCGCTCTCTCCTAATACACATAAATTAATGTACAATCCCTAACCCCCTCCATTTCGCACTTTCATGCTTTCACCTAACAACCCTCTCAACCCACTCCCCCTCCAATCTCCTAACCTCCTCCTTGAAAGTCTGAACTTCCTTCCAGCAATCCAGCGGTCTGCGATCATGGCCTCTCAAGCACTTAACCACATCCTCCTTCGCCCTCTCCACCCTCTCATCCTCGACGGCCAATTTCTTCCTCTGCTCCAGTTTCTTCTTCAATTCCTTGACCTCATTTTGTACACTTTCGCGACCGAGAGTACGGAGTGCGTCGCCGGCCGAGACGTTTTCTGGGGGTGAAGGTTCTGAAGAGATCTTTTCTTGGAGAGTGAGGAAGTCTCTCTCTGCACGTTCTTGCAGGGTTTTGAGTTCTGCCGCGACACGGTTTTGGATGTGGAGTTCGAGGGTTCTAGCGCGGGTCGAGTCGCTCTATGGGTGGTGGTTAGTTGCAACGTTCGCGATTGGATTTGTTGGTCTTCAGGTTGTGGTGGTTCGGGAGTTATGATGTTATGGAGAGAATGGAGTTCCATCACCAACACCTCTATCCCGCATATTGAAACCAATCTTCTCCCCAACCCTTCTCCCCATCTTTGACCCAACTGAGCCCATACAAAAACGAGTGAGACCACCTACCTCAGGATTATTCTGCAAAGAGTCGACGAGTCCGGAAGAAAACGAGACAGGTGTATCGCTATGTACAGATTAGCAAATTGGATAGACAATAAGACCCATTGGGAGAAACCTACCTCGTCCATACTTGGGTCTTAGGAGTTGTATTTGGTTTGGAGGAAGAGGCACCCATTATGAAAGGCGGGGAGTCGATATGCCTGATTTTGGAATTGCTGGTAATTGCAGCTTCACGGAATTTGAGGTTGAGGCTCTGCGGTTGCGCGGCTAACTTTCCCAGAATATTGCCGGAGTGGCGCCGGTGGAGCCTGATTAGTCATCACAGCCACCCTCACTGCTAGATCACGTGACTATGTCACAGCTCAAAGAACGTTCCATGGTTTCCAAGGTTTCCATTCTCTGAGTCCATCAAGTCACTATCAAAAATTCATTTTATCGGACCGAAGTCTTTGTTGGGCTATTTGTCATTCCGAAGAATACTAAAGTCACGTTTATTCGCTCTCTGTATTTTCGCTCTCTCGGAATGCCCGCAGGCCCGACGCGAACTGATGCTATTATCGTGGAGTAAGCAGTTCGGAGAATTTCGAGATTGTGTTTGTTTGAGATGTTATCTAGGTGCTTCCCTACAACGATAATTGCCTTCGTTTCGGAAGAATTACAATTAATAGTAACACAGATCATACTACTGTGGTATGATATACTAATATTATAGTAAGGCCACAACAGGTAGGTGTGATCGTCTATTATTCGATCTTCATGTCGGAAAGACTCGTTCTGAGAGATTTATGAGCTCGTAATTTCGAACCGTCCTGTGAGTTTGTATTTCATCTAATGGCATCCAGATATAGTATGGCCCACTATAGTCATTCGCTTAGGGCTCTGCGGCTCTGTTGAAGTGCTATAGGCTTGGATTACCTACCTCAGTTGTTTCCTGAATACGTTTGGACGCAAAATAAACTGGTCTACGGAGGTACCACAAATATTATTTAAACATTATTTAAACATTATTTAAACATTATTTAAACATTATTTAAACATTATTTAAACATTATTTAAACATTTAGCATATTCGGTAAATACTTGCAGAGCGCGGTAAACGGACATAGCGATCAGTCAGCACTGAGCATAAGTGATGTCCCTGTACTCCCTGTCCGTGGGCTTGATTGGGAAGCGATGACTGTATTTAAAATCAGGAGTTTCCATGAATAAATCTTCACCCGCGGTGAGCCCGGTTTGACCAGTGCCCAGAGATGTCGTCTTGCTTGGCTCGCTCGACTCCCCTGCACCATCAGAGTGCTGTAAATTATCTTCATCGAGTCTTGGAGATGATTCATAATACGCTCTGTATAGACCGGTATCTGTTGGTTATTTCAATTGCCGAGACTCCAGTCAAATTCCTTTAGCCAATCTACAATGTTGGATGAGCCTGAGTTGATCTAGACTTTTGGAATAAGACTTCTAAGACTTCGACGCACTTGTGGCTGACTGTTGTCGTTGGGCGGGCTCAAGCCATCCCGGGCAATAAAGGCCTCTGTTACAGTATGAGGAACCCGATTTTCGTCCCGAGTAGATGGAGGCCTATCAAATTGTTGGGTCGTTCGTTGTTTTCAGACGTTTCAAACAATCCACCACTCAGGCTACGAGGATGCAGCCAACACCCTCCCTCGCCTCCAAGGTTGAATTTTGAAAGGTGGCGGTCCCGAGAAGCGCTGTCGTCCAACCGCTTGGGTTGCCCCTGAGTGGCGGGTGGCACGCACGGCACCTAGCACCAGTAGTACCTGAGTACCTGAATTACATGCATGCACCTTCCCATCAGCACCACGGCGTACACGGCGTACAGAGCTGGTGGAGGCTCTCGAAAATCGTCGTTCGTACCAACTTCATGCAAACCTCCAATGAGGCATCTGACACTGGCGTGCCAGCGAACACCCTGCCAGTGACCACATGATTGGCGCCAGAGAGACCGAGACCCGATCGTCATTGATAGGCGCAGAAGACTTGTAAGGCAAATCCATCAGTGTGAGGAGCGCTGCAGCGCAAGGGGGGTGGTTGCAGGAATGGATTGAGGAAGATGATTGGAATCCTGCGTCTGCGGCTTGGATGCAACATGACGGGTCACTCCTTTTCCTCCTAAACCTTCTTCTTAAATTTTCGGCATTTGTGTAAAACATAAACTATCTCCGGCCCTCTTTTTTGATGGAACGAACGACTCTGCGCCTCATCTTTGTCATTCGTTCGTGGTTCGATTTTCGACAGTCGTAGTCGTGATTCATCGATACAAACTCCATCAACCCCACTATCCCCAGCTTCTCCAACTTTCTTTCTTTATTAATTTCCAGGCAGGCTTCGCCTTAGCTCGGTTCTTCTTTCTAGAGATCTCGAACCTGCTGCGCAGGGAAAAGGTCAAATCGATAGATCTCCTTCCTTCATTGACGGATCAACTTTTCGTACCTACAACCACTCGCCTGCGAGAAAGACCAACGTCACATCGACATATCCTCTTCATTTACCTATCTGACCAAGGGTCACTAAAAAAAAAACGAGATCATTTCTCCCGCGGCACAGTTCGTGATAATAATCGAAGGACGTCTTATGCGAAACGTGGTGGAGCAATCTCCTATCGAATATCTACCTGACCCCCCGAAATAAACAAAATACAACGGAACAACTATCGCGGCGCCCAGCTGTATCTTTCTCGATTCAGGATCAACATTGCGGCTTGGCCGCTTGGCCGCGCGAATTCCTCATAAGTCAAGCGACTCGCTCCCAAATCCATTTTTGGCGCCCCGCGAACCACCATTCATTCACGGTCGCCACGCGCTTTGCCGCACCTACATTCTTTCCAGAAACAACTTTACAGGTCATATCAACTTTGCATCGTCGAGTCTCGGAGAAAGTTCTTTCACCAGCTTCCTATTCAACAGCCATTCAAAGTCCCAGTAAAGAGAACAATCGCTATTCATCGCTATTCTAATTTTGCTCATCGTTTCTTTGTGATTCATAATCTCGCTTATTGTTACTTTGTCAATCCTAACAAAGCAATTGCTATTCACCGTTCACGACAATGCTATTGAGCCACACAAACAAACCGTTCTTTTTATACCTCACCAAAGAACAATAGTTTGTGAATACTTATTGAGCCGCCAACCATTCATTCGAGGTTTGTACACTTTTCCTGCTTTCGAGTATCTTGCAACACACTTAAACATATACAATTCTAATACACACAACACACAGCTTTACAACATTTTCTCACGAGACTCAACAAACTTACTATCTTTGGGCGCCAATATGGTGTCCCCTGTTTTCCCACGGATGGCGGCCACTGCAACCACTCCAATCAACGAGACCGACCCGGCCGCAACCATCGCACCCTTCGCGACCTTGCTTAATGGAGTCAGTCAACCGATGAACATGCTCTTCAAAGATATCAGTTGGTGGACGTTTGGCATTTTTGGCCTCACGCTCTTAACGATCCGACTAGGACAGAGGGCGTTGGCCCACATGCGACATATGTCAGCCATGAATTTACCAGGGGATGCGCAGCGGTACTGGGCCATCAACGAATATTCATGGTGGTGGAAATTCAAGAAGCATATGCTGTATGCCCCTCTCAAGAACAAGCGCCACAACCGAAACATCCAACTCTCCAAATTCGGAAATATGGGAACGATTCCCTCTCGCTTTCACACCCTTCTCATCACGATCTTTACTGGCGGTAATATTGCTTTCTGCGCCTACCTCAGTTACGACCGACCCAACCACTACTCTGTCGTTGCAGAGCTCCGTGGCCGAACTGGTGTTATGGCAGTAGTAAACATGGTTGCTCTTACCATCTTTGCCGGTCGCAACAATCCCCTCATCGGTCTTTTGCAAATCAGCTTCGACACCTATAATCTTATGCACCGATGGATTGGAAGAATAATTGTAGTCGAGATTATTGTGCACACGGCTTGTTGGGCCTATGTCAAGCACGCAGCTACAGGATGGGGAGGAATGTGGGATATGATCAAACACGATCCTTTCATTTTATGGGGATCGATTGGTACCGTTGCAATGGTTCTCCTCGCCATTCAAGCTTTCTCCCCCATCCGACATGCCTTTTACGAGACGTTCCTCAACATTCACATCATCCTCGCAGCCGTAGCAATGGCAGGAACATGGATCCACTGTGAAGTCGCCCACCTCCCCCAAGTTCCTTGGATCCAAGCTATCGTCGTTCTCTGGGCGGTCGAGCGTGCTTATCGTTTCGTCAACCTCATCTACACCAACTGGGCTCCACAAGAAGGCTTTACACGCGCCACCGTCGAGTCCATGCCCGGAGAAGCCTGTCGAGTAACAATGCACCTCCCCAAAAAAGTCAACATTAAACCGGGAACGCACGCCTACCTTCGCTTCTCTGGCATCGGCCCATGGGAATCGCATCCCTTCTCCGTCGCCTGGATCCATCACAAACCCAAGAACACCACCACCCTCCCCATAACCGAGAAACCAGAGGCTGAATCCGAGTCCGAGAAAGCTCTTCGCGAGCCAGAAATGGTAACAGACGTCTCCTTCGTCATCCACGCCCAAAGTGGAATGACCCGCCAACTCTACAACGCCGCCGAAAAACACGGCGACTCAGGAATGGTCATCAAAGCCGCATTCGAAGGACCCTACGGCGGCCACCACTCTCTCGATTCATACGGACATACCGTCCTCTTCGCCGGCGCCTCAGGAATCACCCATCAAATACCCTACGTCAAACACCTCATCACAGGCTTCAACAACGGCACCATCGCCACGCGAAGAGTCACACTCATCTGGATCATCCGTGAATCCGACCACCTGGAATGGGTACGTCCATGGATGGACCAAATCCTCAAACTCCCACGGCGTCGCGAGATCCTACAAGTCAAGCTCTTCGTCACGCGACCCAAGAATCCACGCGAACTGCAGAGTCCGTCGTCGACGGTACAGATGTTCCCCGGACGACCGAATGTCAAGCTGTTACTCGAGAACGAGGTCCAGGAGCAGAGGGGCGCGATGTGCGTCACGGTCTGCGGACCAGGTGGTTTGGCGGATAATGTTCGAGAGGCCGTGAGGGAGGTGCAGGATTTGGGGGTGGTGGATTTTATAGAGGAGAGTTTTACTTGGTAGAATGCCTCTTCCCGCATCTCCACTCTACGTTTTGTGNTTTTTTTTTTTTTTTTTTTAAGAAGCGAGTGGAAAACGGCATCAGATCGGACCGATAGAATGAGATTCTGGAGAAGAAGGGAGGAGGAGGATGGGGGTTGTGCGAATACCTTTTTTTTTTCTTCTTCTTTTCTTGTTTGTTGTTGTTTGAAGCGACTCAGCGAAGCGGCATTTATCAGAAGCGGCATTTATCATCGGAGTTCCATGGCTTGATTGTGTATCGGCTATCCTATCCAGATACGATAGTTAATTTAAATTTCTCATGTATATTCTTTTTTTTGATTGTGATTTGTGACTTCTATGTGAAATACTAATGTGAAGTATTGTCAATAATAATAATAGGTCTGACGAGTAGTTCCCACCGCATATGCATAGAACAACGGCAAAGATCTATCCATAGAGATTCTAGCGAGTACCACAACGAAGGAGGAGCTTTTACTAGGTACATAACCTTATCTCCTTCTCAAACTAGCTCAACTAGTCTATTCTGTCAGTTATCAGAAACCAATTCTCTTTCAGGCTCCAGCCATTCCAGAACTCTCGGCACTCCACACATACTTCCTTACTTCCTTCAACATCCTTCCTTCACCATAAACTGATTATGATAGGTAACCAACCCCTCGACGCATCATATTTCATATACACACCCAGGATTTTAACTTTCCGATATCCACCTTTTTTTGTCTTAGTATAGGTACCCAACAATCCTTTACTACTCCGTCCTTCGTACCATGGTAAATCGACTCTACCGTAAGGAGGAGCAAGGGCTTCAAATTCGTTATGCCCTATAGTACTTCGTAGGCTCTAAGTAACTGAATACAACACAGTGATTAGCTATGAAAAACGAAGTAAATAATAAATAGATATTACTTTAGATAGCCACCTATTTCGACGACCAGACGCTCCTAGCCTTCGTCGCAGCTATCCAGCCAGCCACTCGGACCCTACCTGTGCACCCGGGGCATCAGCCCACCCTGGTTAACCGCCCACTACTACTTAGCTACTATAATTTATTATAACCACCACCTTAAAAAATGTTATTCGGTAGCTCAAATTGTAGCGTATTTGCTCCTCTATACCTTAAAGGCCTAGGGGGGGTTTTTTACACCGTCGTACGACCGTTCCTGACTTGTTATAAATATATAAGCATTATATTCTCGTAATAGTATCAGAATGATTTAGTCTCCCTTCCTATATTATAATCGTTATATAGTATAACTATTCTAGAAGGATTAAGATTTTTCAAATACTTATAGTAGGTAATAATTATATATTTTTTAATTGTTATATATTAGAAGCGTTTAGTTTATTATAATTATTCTAGGAGCGTCGTACAATCGTTCCGCAAGCGTTCTACGAGCGTTGCGCGAGCGTTCCTAGAGCGTTACGAGTTCAAATCGTTACGACTGGTGCCAAGCCAAGACCTTAGAATAGCCTCACCTACATGTCCTCGCGCTCGTTCATTCCACCACACAACCACGCACGCGATAGAGTCCAAGAGCCACCGTGTACGCGCGCCCATAAATTTTGCGCGAATCGACCGATTTTAAAACTTATAATTTAATAGTGTTGAGGTCCGTAGAGTAGGAGCGGTACCGAGTACTTTTTACCGTCCGTGCGCGCACTGCTCGGAGGTAGGTTCCCTACTAATACTTCTATTATAATTAAGCTACTTAAGTATTAGACCTTATAATACGCTCTAAACATAAGACTTCTAAGACAGTTTCATTTTTTAAGTGTTATAAAAAACCTAATTCTTTTAAAGACTAATTATTCTATTATTATTAGAATAATTAATTATTAAAGCTCGGAACACTTTACTTTTCTTAACGCTTGCCAAGACGTAACGCTTCCAGAACGCTCCTAGGCGTATTAGTACTAGGACATGGTCACACCACGCTATAAAAAAACCCCCCCTGGCCTTTAAGGTACTTTCTACTAGTTATTTTTTTTATTTTAGGTAATACTAAAGCCTATTACGATTTAATTTCTACGTTTTAATAGAAGTAATCTAGAATATTTTAAATTTCTAGGAGTAAAAGAAGTTCTTAGTACTCTAAGGCATATTTTGATCTTATTTGAAATAATTTATACTATGTGGTTGTTTTTCTATCGATTAACTATTGTTGTTTTTTGGGCGGTTTACTAGGGTGGGCGGATGCCCCGGGTGCACAAGTACGGATCACTATAGGGCACATCGAACTTTATCCCCTTGCTCCTCCTTAGCGTCGATTTACTTCCCACGGTACTTGAGTAGTCTAGACTCTAGACCGCGCAAGCCCCATATGGGGCGTAGCGCGCCTAGGCAATATTCCAACCGCCCTCGTCCCGAGTCCCGACCGCGCAAATGAGAATCTACAAGTAAAACTTTAAATCACAGGTGTATACTTCGGTATATGATATGACGAGGCAAACGACAGCCTAACGTACGGAGAAGCACTCCGTAAACGTGGGAGTGAGGGTCCCACGTGGAGACCATGCTAGCGCTCGTCCTATCTTCAATCGATCTTGGGAATTTCAACGAACCGAACCCCCCTGAGCGCTTAAATACTTGTACTTCTATGAAGGGAAAAGGAAACTTAAAATCCTGGGTGTATATATGATGTGATGTGATGCGACGAGGATATCGATGTGATGGCCCGAAGTACGGACGGAGAAGTAAACGTGGGAGAGAGGTTACCAAGTTCGTACTAGCACTAGCACTCCGTACCTATCTAGATCTAGGGATCAAAACGCAAGCCCCAAGAAAGAGTCCGCGAATCATTCGCCCGCCGCCTTGACAGCTTTTACGGCCTGGATGTCGTACATGTCACATATGGTACTCGTATATCTATCTATCCCTTCCAAAATATCGAGGGTGTCCAAAAACGTGCACGAAAGAGTGGATAAAGCGGATACCTAGGATAACTGGGTCAAATGGAGGCTCAAGTGCTTGGAAACATAGGCAAGCTGGTTGGTCAAACGATTTCATTTTGGCGAGAAAATGTCATCCTAACTTAAAGCGGGCCTCGCGAGCACAGACGCCTGCGGCTGCTCGTAGAGGCCTGAGGCTCTTAGACTAAGAATGAGAAAATGTTATGAAAGTAGACATTTGTACTCCACTGTGCGTGCCCCTCGATACTCTAGAAGGGATATCATAGTTTTCTCCCAACTCCTTCTAGATTCTGAACTCTGTTCCTCCGACGTCCAATAATTATTAAACACAAGAATCATAAAGAAACGTTAATACACTCTAATTTCTAATTTCGAAGAATCACCTCGCCGTACCGTACTTATCCAGTTTACCTTTAAGCTTAAATAGAACAAAAAGGTACTAGGAAATAGACTTCCACGA
The DNA here is from genome assembly GCA_900184765.1 of Hymenoscyphus fraxineus. NCBI lineage: Eukaryota > Fungi > Ascomycota > Leotiomycetes > Helotiales > Helotiaceae > Hymenoscyphus > Hymenoscyphus fraxineus. The sequence goes on along the minus strand of LT855426.1, from coordinate 1,024,069 downwards.
ATGACTGCATGCCCCTGGTCACACGAGTGTTCCAGTAAGTTGACTCATTCTACAACTGTTCATCAAGGGAAGATAGTTCTTAAGAGCGTTCGTCTAATAGTCAGTGCGTCTTCCTACTGCGCTCTCGCTTGTAGAGCGCAGTAGGAAGACGCACTGACTATTATGTGCTGTATGAAAGACATCCAGTATCGAGATTTGAGAACGTACTATAGATTCTAGTAGACTTGAAACGAGCTAGCTATCTTTCAAACCTATACTTATAATCTCCTCACGCAAAAGAAAGAGTTCATCATTCATCATCACTAGTTTCCTCATCCCCTTCATCCCCTTCCTCCCCATCATCCTCCCCATCATCCTCATCCTCGTCTTCATCCTCCCCACCTTCAAGTCCATAACTCTCCTGGAAAGCAGACAGAGGCTGAGTCTGGGTCTTGAATCCAAGTTCCGTAAAGCCCTTCACAAGCGCCTGGAGCAAAATCAGTAAAAGTCTTTTAGTTGAGACAAAGAAAGCAAACATACCTCCTCCATAATCGGCGCAGCTGTGACCACCAAGTTCGCCGTGCCAGGCGTAAATATAGGCAAGAGAACATCCTTCATCACAGCCTTGATCTCGTCCACAGTAACCGCTCTCACCTTCTGCAAAGTCCTCGTGTTGTACTCATCATCCACCTCCCTCACGACGCTATCAACAAAGTGGAATTGCCCTGCGGCAGCCATGGTAGATTGTTCATCCGCAAAACCCGTGACGATCTGACTAACCGCACCTTCGAGGGCATACTGTTCAAACTTCGCGGTGCCGTCAATGTAGGACTCCAGAATGGCCTTGGCAGCGTTGAAGGCGCGTAGGGCGTCAGGGGAGCGGTAGATGTTAAAGGAAACGAATCCCCCATCCGGGTCCCGACGGAAGTACGCACCGTATGCGAGACCGGTGCCACGGACAGCTGTCCACATAGGTCCTTCTACAGCATCGAGGAAAGATGTTGCGACTTGCAGAGCTGGAAGAATTGGACTCAGGTATGAGTTGGGTCCTTTCGCGGTGGAGAGAAGGAAGGAGGAATCGATTGTTGGCATAGGTACGATGACCGCTCCATAACTACCTGGATTTTGGCCATCACTGCTGAGACGTTGATCCAGTTTTACGACCGGTAATAGTGGTTTTGTAGTATCCAATCCAGCGACCAGAGGTTTCCATGAGTCGACGGGATTTGGCAGTTTCTCAATGTTTGTAATCACAAGTGCTCGCATGTTCTGGAATGTGAAAAGTGATTTTCGGAGACTCTCAAGCCAACCAATTACCACTTGAGGTTCTTTAGCCAGAAGACTTTTGAGTCGCTTCATGTAGACCGCCTTTACAAGAGTTCCGCGAGCCTTGAGATTTGAGTCTTTGTCCATATGTATCATTGAGTCGACAGCATCTAGGAATAGTCAGCACATATCTATCCGGCGAAGACTTTGTAATATAAAATATAACCTACTCATCATGCTATTGCCACTCCGCTTGGATTCAGGAACCTCGGCAAGAATCTTGGAAATTCCCGCCTTCAGTCTGGTCTCGTCAAAAATGCTATCAAACATCATAGTTCGAATCCATTCAATCGCTGTAGAATATTTGTCGGGTTCAACCACGAATTGAATGACTAGACCTTCGGAATATCCAACACGGCCTCCCCCATTGATAGAATAGCTGACAGTGTCCTGCTCGAGCTCAGTAACGACCTGCTCAAACTCGAATTTCTTCCCATCTTTGACGACTGGTGTATTGAAGAAGTTGTCCATGAACAATGGCAGCAGAGGGCGGTGTTCAGTTGCGACCTGAGAGGTACCAAGAAGAACCGTAATGTGGACGAAATTGCTAGGAACATGCTCAAACTGGATGAAGAGCGGAATGTCTTCAGATGATTTGTCGATTATGGTCTGGATATTGTTTGATGGTTTACCAAGCTTTTTAGAAAGACCAGATCTTGCTGTTGTTGAGTCGATAAAGTGAATCGAATCCACACCAGGGACAGGCCACTTCTGCAATACAGATGCAGGAATTTCGGTATCATTCTTCGCAACAGCTTCTTTCAGCTTTTCTGCGAGTTTTGCGAGACCTTCAGGCCCGAGTTCCTTGCGTCGTGCAGCAAGTCGCTCTTCCTCGGATGTCTTGATCCTTTCTGCCATCTCCTTAGATGGTGTGCCGAGAAGTGAAATATGGGGTGCATTGGTTATCCACTTTCCCAAAAAGTCTCTCCATTGCTGATCAGTCCATGTTTCCAATGTATCAAATTCAGCGAGAGTGGACATGTCTTTCAAGGTGGAACCATCGCGGGTTCCGAAAAGAAAGTCGTTGATGATACCATCGGCGTAGAAACTGGTAGAGCTTTCTGCTTGAAACTTGACCCTTCTTCGTTCTCGTCTAATACAATCTAGCATATATTTCATGTCTAGAGGATTTGATGTAACATCTTGGAGAATTTCAAAAAGTCGCTTCTCAACGTGCGCCAGCTTCTCGGTTGCAACACCAGAAGGTTGGAGCCAAATGACTGTATTTGGCCTTGCATCCCACTGTTGGTAGATGGCACTAGCGAGCTCCTCTTTTTCCACCATGATGTTTTCCAAGATGGAGATGGAGGATCCAGCGAGGTATGTCAGTAGAACGGTCAGAGCTGCTGTTTCAACTGGAGAATTGCAATTGGGCCCGAACATCCCAATTGAGATCTCGCCCATGGTTTCATCCTCTTCAGGAAACGTGACTGCCTCGACAATAGTCTCTTTCAAAGGAGGCGGCTGTGGAGAATCTACCCAAGGTCTGGAGAAATTAGCAAAGATTCTACAGTAAAGCTTACATATAATTTATACCACTCACCGCTTGAATGGAGCATCAGGCGCAGGAATATCATCGATAATACTGTCCTCAAATTCGTCCAGAATTTGGAGAAGCTCGTCCTGGTCAATCTCTCCTACAAGAACGAGACATAGATTTTTGGGCTGGTACATTTCTTTGTGGAAAGCTCTGATTCGATCCGCTGTCAAGACTCTCAGATTTTCCATCAAACCACCCGTCTCATATCGGAAGCCGACATTTTCTGGATACAAAAGACGCCTTGCCCTAATATCCATTATCTCACCACCAGTATTTTGTACGCCTTGCATTTCTGAATAGACGACACCTGCATCATTTCCTTCCCCATCAATGTGGTGAACTTCAGTGTAGCAACCTTCGTCAGTGAGAGTGGGCAAGATGACATGCTCAAGATAGACGGGTAGAATTTGAGCGAATCCTTCCCACCCTGCAGTCTCTAGAGTATAAGCTGTGTGATCTGTGGCGGTCCAGGCATTGGTATTCGAATAGGCTCGTGAAGCAAGCTTATCCAAGAGACCTTTGTATTGGTAGCTCCGAGAACCCATGAAAACCAGGTGCTCTAAAGTGTGAGGCGATCCAGAATCGTCAAGAATCTCTGTTGCGAGAGTAAAGTAGCCATTTACCTTGGGTCCCTTTTGGTCGGTCACCACGACATGCATTCCAGTTCGCTCGGATACATACTGAGTGATGGAAACAGGAGCATAATCGGTCTTGAACTGCTGGATAGTTCGGAAACTCGTCTTTCTCTTCTGGCTGGGCATTTTTATCGTAGTGGTAATGCTCCTACGAAGGGAGTTTTCCAATTTTGTAATAGAGCTGAGCCTGTGACATGTAATCAGTAGTTATTCTGATCAAGACGACAAGACGACAAGACGACAAGACGACAAGACGACAAGACGACAAGACGACAAGACGACAAGAAGACAAGAAGACAAGAAGACAAGAAGACAAGAAGACCCGAAAAGTGGAAGATTCGCAGCGGAGTGAATCATTAGGCATCACTTGTGAATAGCAAGGAGCAAGGTCATCCGATTGAATGTCTGCTAGAGGGTCCAAGAATGGGCCTAAAAATGAAGACTCAACTGGCATACCCTTGGTTGCCTAATACTTGATAAAGGAGAATGGCCAAAGCAATGCTGACAAGCACGGAAGATAAGATATGACAAGATCGCAAGATTGGAAACTGTGTAACCATGACATTCAGGTCCCAAGGATGCGCCAGAGAAGAGGCAACGATGTGTGAAAAACAAGAGAAGTTGTAGTAGACATGGTCACATACCTTGACTTGGAGAACAAGGTAGCCGGAAGCCTTGTGTAACGCAGAATGAATCAAAGATAAGGTGCTGTATATGCAAGTCAGCCCTATGAATAGCTGTCGAGCAATGCAATGCCAATGGAGCGGGATGGGACTCGAAGGCGTAAAGGTGTTCGCCCGGTGAAGATCTCAGGACTCGAGGCGGCTTCGAGAGGCANCATTCTCATCGGCCTCGGTACCTGAGTCGGCCCGCACCATGAAAGCTCCGGAGTGCTTCCTGGAAACAACACCATACCTACGTAGTTGCGCCAGCTCTTGCCGTTGTATACCAGAGGCAGCATAGCACTTTCCCAGCTTGTCGTTCGTACTTGAGTTCTCCAGGTTTCCCCCAAATAATGTATACAAGACTTTAGAGTCCTACGCCCCTTTTGAAATCCCCCAAAAGGACAACGATACGGACACTATACTCTACTCGCTCTCACCATGGCAACTCCAAGCATCGAAGCTCGTCTAACGGACTCCCTCATACAATTCTCAGCTAATCGACAATTCCCCGATGAAGAAGAGGTATCTGCAGCTTATGTGCAAAGCTCAGTGCTGCCAGGCGCCCTAGAAGCTCTGGAGGAAGCTCGAAAGGCTCTAGAGGTAAGAACGCTACCTTCTCGGGTTCCTGGGAAATATGCCTATACCTGCACCCACACCAAAATATACACTTGACAATGCTAATCTTCTTCGCAGACAGAAATACGGCAGATCAGCCAGGACAGCGCCACAGACGTCGATACCTGGATCGCACATGCCGAAACAATCCAACACGACATTGAAGCTTCACGTCGGCTGGCGAGCAGCATAGTTCGAGATGCCGAGGCAGACGAGGAACGTTTGGAAGCTCTCAAGGAGCAGCAAAAACTCGTCAAATTCTTGGAGAGTGAGGTGACATTCTCCGAGCATGTTGCCCACTCATTACAGTACCTGCAGGATATGAACGATAAATTGGACAAGATTGAATCGCTGGCCCAGGAAAGAAACGTGCTTGAAGCTTTGTCCGCATGCAAAGGTAAGTTCATTTTGATTCTCAACCCGTGAGGATTATACTGAATGTTACCCCAGATTATACGGCTTCTCTTTTTCATGCTCCTGACAATACGGCTCGGGCGAAAAAGGTTCTCGATGCGAGATACAATGAAATATCAGAATTCTTGCATGGGCAGTTACAGGCCCTATATAATTACCTTGTTCGTTGCGATAAAAAAACCCAAACACTAACAATTAACAATGCCTTGCCATGTAAGTAGCCAACAACTCGTCCCGGGGTTCCGTCTGCCTCGCAAACCATCTTTGTTTCTTCTGGGAAGCTCAAACTGACGGATATTAGCCGAGATAATGACTCTAGAGCAGGTAATCCACGCACTAGAAACTTATCAAGAGATGGAACAGGCTGCAGCGAAACTTTGGGAGGAACTGGATGAAATAATCATTGGGCCACGAACTTTCCTTCGTCTAGGAAATCTTCCCGGAATTGCCATTGAAAAGGTAGTCCTCCTTTTCATTATAATTTTATAATTAGTACTGATCCCCGTAGAATACTATAGTTTGTGGCCGGGAGCATGCAGATCTGACTATCAAATCATTATTTGATGATATGCAAAGCATTATCGGGTTTCTCTGCGACAAATTGCCAAAAGAGTTCATCAAACATCTCTCAGATGCCATGATGCCTACTCTTTGCGAGAGGATCAAAGAATTATGGCTTGATTCCGCTGTCCCAACGTCTCTGGATGACTTGATGGAATACCAGAAAGCCTTACTGCAAGTATCGGATTTTGTTAAGCATTTGGAGGAGCTCAAATGGCCTGGTGCATGGACCCTTCAAGAATGGGTCTCTACAGCGGCCAAAAATTGGTTGGACAAACGGAAGGCCAATGCCTTGGATTGGACGAGGAACCAACTCTCTTTGGGTGAGTTATCGTGACTTGTTTATTACGTCGGGAAGTACGGTTGACTAATTTGTTCTAGGTGTTGGTATTTCTCGGCCCGCAGATCGTATAGAGAGACGCATGGTGCAACGTGATGAAGGAATGCATATTCCTGCCAAAGGAAACGTTGTCAACGATGACTGGGACGCTGCTTGGGATAGTGGTGATGACGAGCATCCAAAAGGATCGCCAAAATCTACCTCGCCTCCACCACTAAAAAGACACCGAAGCTCCATAGATGAAGAGCGCAAAGTTTCCGAAACGACCCCTGCAGCAATCCCGACTGCGTTGGAGGAAGAAGACGAAGATGATGGGGCCGATGCTTGGGGCTGGGGTGATGAAGATACTACTGAACCTGAACCACAGGAACCTTCGCTTCCCGAGCCAACTCCGCCTTCAAGCGAGTCACTGACTGGGGAAGTCAGAGAAATGATCATCAAAGAGAGATATTACACCTCTTCTATGCCACAACCTGTATTCCAGACAATGACCGCGATATATGAAGATGCTGCAAGATTGACTCGGCCAGAGTATGTTCAGATGGTGTATGAGGAAAGCGGTTTACTAACAACTACTAGGAATGCCGACTCACCTATTACACCAGCCGCTCCTGGTTTGTTTACTGTTGCGATCCTCATCCTTGCCATGTATCGCGCGATATCGCCTACATACTATAATAATCATGATGATGGCAACATGTGAGTGTTCTGTCAACACTAACCTTGATCAGACTAACAGATTCTTCTAGGTTTCTTTACAATGATGCCATGTGGCTAGCCGATCAACTTCGACAATTCAGTAAAGATTGGGCAGAACGAAAGGATCTTAACGATCGTATCTATGGCAAGCTAAAGCTGGACCCTGAGATCAAAGTTCTGGAAAGCTTCGGAAAGAGAGCTTACACAAACGAACTCATCAGCCAGCGAACCGCTTTAACTGACTTTTTAGCTGGTATGTTATTTTACTTCCCCCTGCCACTTGGTCTTATTTAACAATATTCATCAAGGTCCGCAAAATTTCTTCCAACAAGACAAATCAGAAATTGAACATGGAGCAAAAGTCGTTGCCAGACTCATCCGAGAGAAGGCTAAAGCGTGGCATAAGGTTCTCACCTGGTCCGCATGCGCCTCGGCGGTCGGCTCTTTGGTAAACACTATCGCCACGAAACTCATAACCGATATATTCGACCTCCCCACAATTGGAGTCGATGACGCTGCGCTCATCGCCGAGATCCTCACCCTCATTGAAGGACTCGACGACTTGTTTATCAAACCTCCTACCGCCCACGCTTCCAAAAACGGAAAAGAGGAATCCATCAGTCTAACGGCGCAATTCGTGGATCAATGGTTGAAGTTGAACTTCTTGAATCAGGTGTTACAGAGTAACTTGGTAGACATCCGGTTCTTGTGGCGGGAAAGTGATTTGAGTTTGTATTTCCAGAGGGAAGAGGTGGTGGATTTGATCAAGTTGAGTTTTGAGAATAATGAGAAGGTTAGGGGAGTTATCAAGGAGATTATGGAGGGGGAGTTGCCTAGGGGTGGAGATTGAAGTGGGATGAGACGTATGGGTATTTGTATATCATTGGTATTTCTAGTTAGCGTGGGAGATAATGATACCCTACTGTATAACGAGTTGATTTGTATGACTGTCTGTGAAGTTGTGAAGTTCTGTTGCCCATGGACGAATCCACCATTAATAAGATGGCGTTTCTTGCTAGTCGAAGGTGTATAGTGGGTGTCAGAAGACGAGAGCACAATGTGAAATGGATAAGCTGGAATACAGAGAGAAGCTAGCTAGGGGGCGAGCAGATTTCTAATATAGGGCTATCTGTGGGCCTGGAAGTGTCCGGAATAGGACTAGCGCCATCCATGGAATATGCTAGTGCCACACAGTGGAGCCAGTAGTACTCGTGGGGGCCGCATCGTAACAGTGGGTTTGATATGACGTGTGTACATAGTGTGAATCTTGGCTGTTCTTGCTTTTTACATGGGCGAAACTTGATACTACGAAGTATACGAAGTAGGATATTTACTATAGGATAAGGAGATGTCGGGTTATGTTCTTGATTTTTAGGCTTTAGCTTACGATTTTTATTGGCGATACTTTTGAGATATCCTTGGGGTTTTCAGAGTCTTGAGATCGTTCTTAATTGTGAAGTAAACACATCGTTGCTGTTATTCTTTATCGTCTATAAGGTAGTCGGATAGGACGATAGTACTTCGTAGATAGTACTAAGGGCTGTCCGAAAATTCTCAAGTAGCTAGAACTTTACGCCCTCTGGGAAATGCACTCCTAATGTATACGAAAACATACGACACCCGCCGCGGGCCGTCCCGGGGTACAAAACTATCCTAAACGCGCATATTCTCGTATACTAACAGCGGGCGCAAAACCTTAAATTATATACTAAAGACGTAGTTCTTGTAGAGATATACTTGTGGAAATTATAACGTTAAATCTACTTTATTCTCTTATAAAAACCTATAACTATATATAACTATCTAACTATATAATAAGCGAGATCTAAACCGCTTATTATACTAAACTCCCCTTATATTACCTATATCTACTTATATAATCTACGAAAAATATCTTATAAAATATTCTAAGAAATCTAATTATACTACTATCCTCTAAGTACTAAGAACGGTCTATATCTACTATAAAGAATCCTTTTATAATAAAGAACTCCTACTCTTATCTTCTTTAATAAATCTATCTACCTAGATCTAATTACGTATCTTATTTAAAGAATAACCCTATAAAGAACAACCCTACAATAAATACCCCTATAAAGAAACACCTCGAGCTCTATCTTATATATACTAATCCTAGGGTTAATCCTAGCGTTATTCTTATATCTTATCTAATATACTATAAATAGATTAAAGTTAAGAAGTAAGTTAGATAGGCTATTTTAGATAAAAGGGAGTAGACTAATAATAATATAGGGGTATAAGGACTAAGTAGCTAGATTAAGGACACGAATCTAATATAGGGAGCTGTTGTTTATCTAGATATATTACTTATTATAAAATATTAAAAAAAAAGATAGTTATAAGGTCGAATTAAATAAATCGCTTTACTTTAATAATAAGAAGAGTTTTAATAGTAAAAGAACGAACTTTTATAGAGAATTCTAAGAAAAAGTAATAGTATTTTCTAGTTAAAATAATACCTTCTATATAAACCCTGCTTTCCTCTATAATAGTTAGTCCTTAATTGTTAATTTAACTAAATATATTTCCTATTCTAAAAAGCTATATTGTTCTTAATATAATCTAAGTACTAAATTTACCTCCTTATAGATAATTCTTACTTTATATATATACTAATTCTAATATTATTCTTTTATAATCTTATCTAATATACTAGCATCTTCTCTTATATAGAGTTATATTCTTTTACTATCTAGCTTTTCTTTAATCTAGAATTAAGGGGTTATTAACTAGTATATATATTTTTATAATTATCTTTTAGAAAAAGTTATCTTTATTATCCTAAAATTAGATAAGTTAAGGCTAAAAACCTTCTATTAGGTAGTAAAGATACAAGGTATAAAAACAGTTAATATAGCCTTCTCTAGGGTACTAGAGTAGATTAAGTAGATTATATATATACTAGCCTTAGTATTACTAACGGTTTAGATATTATTATATAAGCTAATATTATTTATTAGTATTATATAAAGTATAAAACAATCTTTATATACCGGCCTTAGTATTAATAGTTTTAATACTATTAAATACGGGCTAGAGAAGTAACTTATTAATATTCTAGTCTATAATAAACTAAGGTATATAGCTATAATACTCTAGTACCGCGGTTCTACCTTAGTATTAATAGTATTAATACTATTAAATATAAGCTAGAGAAGTAACTTATTAATATCCTAGTCTATAATAGACTAAGGTATATAGTTAGAATACTCTAGTACTATAGTTCTACTAATAACTATAATATTTCTACTAATTACTTATCTCTCTAATATAGTTAGACTAGTATTATTATTTATTATAAACATTAGGTTTATTTCTATAGCTCTTATTACAGTTCTATTAACTTACTTTATAAAACTAACCGCTAACTTAATATTACTGCTTTTTATTATTATAATAGGCTTTAGATAGCTTAAAGCTAGGATAGAAACCTTTATATTCTCCTTAATAGAAATCATACTACTATTAGGAGCCCTAGAACGGCCTCTAGCTTAAAAAGCGGGTTTAGATAAGCTAGGAAAGTCTACAGGATTAACTAGCCCTTTATTTAAGGCCGCTATATGTTAAGCTATTATTATAAAAGCCTATAGGAGCTAATTAGCAATAGTATATATACCGGCTTTAGTATCACGTATAGTATATATACCGGCTTTAGTATCACGTATAGTATATATACTAATTCTAATCCTAATTTTAATCCTAATATTACTCTTCTATAACCTTATTTAATCTATAGTAAATAGTATATATTATACTACGCCTTTACAATTAACTTTATATACCTCCTTTATATCCGAGATCCTATTCTATTTATAAATAATATCTTTAAACTTTATATATTATACTTATATACTATGCCTCTATAATTAACTTTATATATCTCCTCNTCTATAAATAATATCTCTAAACTTTATATATTATACCTATTATATTATTAAGATATAAACCTTTAATACTATACCTATTATATTATTAAGATATAAACCTTTAATACTATACCTATTATATTATTAAGATATAAACCTTTGATACTATATCTATTATATTATTAAGATATAAACCTTTATTATTATATTATTAAGATATAAACCTTTATTATTATACCTATTATATTATTAAGATATAAACCTTTATTAAGGCCTATAAGTTCTAATTTTTAGTTTTCTATAATCTAGTCTAAGTAGTATATATTATATATAGTAGTCTTAATATCGCTAATAGTTTTAATATAATACTATTATATAAGCCGACGTTGTTCCCTTATACTCCTCTAAAGCCTATTTATATAACTACTAATTATTTAATTTAAAATCCTATTAAGGGCTACTAGGACGTAGAGTAATAGTTGTAAAGAGCTAGTGATTATATATATAACGTAAAGTTGTTCCTATATAATATACTAAAGAGCTTACTCGAACAAGTACTAGTCGTTAGATATTAAATACTATTAGGGGCTACTAAGACCTAGAGTACTATTTAGAAAGAGTTAGTAGGTATATATATTAGGTAAAGAATAATATTAAGGTTATATAGTAAAAATTTAAACATATATATTATATTTTCTTAACTTAAAGTAAAAACCTTTATCTAAATATTAAAGAAACTATATATCTCTTACTATTAATATAAATAGTATTATTAAATCTTATATTAACCTCTAACTTAAGAATAATATAGTTCTTTAAATTCCTTTCTAATAGATATTATTATCTACCGTGCTTAAGCCTCTATATTTACTACTACTACGTTATATATTAAACGTAAAACGCTAGATATTAGAGATTAGACAAGTCTTCTAGTAAATAGTTTCTAAAAGTAAAATTATAATTAAAGTTACTTAAAATATAGTATAGGATAATACTAGTATATAAGGGTTTAATATAGATTTTCTAGCTTAGAAAAGTTTTTAGTAGTACTATATTTACTACTATACCCCTTTATTTAAATCTATTTTATATAATAGTTACCTATTCTCCCCGCGTACCCCTAAAGACTACTATTAACCATCTAGTTAAATTAATTAAAGGTAATGTTAAAGAAGACAAAAACTCTATTATTATTCGGGGTACTAATAAGCTTACTTTAAATATAAGTAAATTTAATAATAAGACTACTATAATAATAGGTAGTAAAATAGTAAAGACTTATACTATTTTAGATTCTCCTAAATAATCTACTATAACTAAGTTAGTATTTTAGCTTCTTCTAAATAGTCTACTATAAATAGTCTACTATAAACAGTCTACTATAACTAAGTCGGGTATATCTAGTAGTTATATTTATTAAGAAGTTTTAGGATTCTATAGAGAAAGTAGTAAACTTAATAATACTTTTAATCTAATACTAACCGAGTAATTTCCTTACTAACGCCTTCTTAGGCTAATAATAGAATAATAGTAGGTGAGAATAATATAAGAAGTAAGTATAAAGTAAACCTTATTACTAAAACCATCTTTTCTCTAAACTAATATTTATTACCTTAGTAAAACAAGTCTACTTATATACCTAGCCTATCCCTATTAAAACAGTTCTCTAATCTTATAAATATAGTAAGAATACTAGCCGAGAATGTTAAACTATCTCTATAAAGCTAGTTCTCTAATCTTGTAGATATAGTAAGAACGCTAGCTAAGAATATTAGACTATCTTTACTAAACTAGTTCTCTAATCTTATAGATATAGTAAGAATACTAGCTAAGAATATTAGACTATCTTTACTAAGCTAGTTCTCTAATCTCGTAGATATAGTAGGAATACTAGCTAAGAATATTAGACTATCTCTGCTAAGCTAGTTCTCTAATCTTGTAGATATAGTAGGAATACTACTCTAGAATATTAGACTATCTCTATAAAGCTAGTTCTCTAATCTCGTAGATATAGTAAGAATACTACCTAAGAATGTTAGGATTATAAATTACTTTAACTCTAATATATAAGATACTTTTCCTCTAGACAGGCCCTTTAACTTTAATCTTAAGTTATTCTACTAAGCTAATATAGGAAGTAGTAGCTATAAGCTTACTAATAAATCGTCTTACTTTCTAGTAGGCTTATAAATTGTCTTTCTTTCTTTTAGCTCTATTAATTAAATATTATTTAATAGATTTAAAAAACCTTATTTTCCTTTTTATTTTAAACTCGCTAGCTTAACTATCCTAGCTAGTAGGCCTTTATTATCTTACTAGTAGCCTAATAGCTCTTGAGTTTAGATTTTATTAATTTTTAATAATCCTTAACTAGTCTACTTACTAGCTAGCTTAAATACTCTAATTCTAAATACCTTACTTAAGTTAAGCGTTTTATATAGTAAGGATAAGCCTATCTTTAATATATATATATAATTACTTTAATATTTGTTTTTATTATATTACTAGATAGAGTAATATTAGAAAATAAAACTTAGTTAAAGTATTCTAATTAAAGGTTTATTCTATATATTTATAAGAAGTTTTAGTTAGAAGATAGCTTTTACTATCTACTTAATTCTTTATCCTTTATCCTCTAAATACCTCTTAATATAATCTATTATAAATATAATCCTTTATAAAAATTTATATCTCTAGTCTTAGATTAGATATTCCTTATTTATAATATCTAGGTTATAAATAATTATAACCTCTCTTATCTAAAGTTCTACTACTAACTTATAAGTAAAGTTATCTAGGAAATCTAAGGCTTTAATCTAGTATAAGGTAAGAGATCTACTCTTACTAGTAACCTTATTAACTTCCTTCTCTTTATTTAGGTCCTATCCTATATAGGCCTTATATTAATAAATCGTATATAGAAGGTAACTAATAATAAATTCTATTTGTTTATTTTACACCTCTATAAGAAACTAACGATTATCCGAACCCTTAAATATATTAACTTTTAAAGCCTTATATATTATAGCTACTTTATATACTTAGCGTACCTTTCTACTAATATAATTAAATAATACTAGAAAATTAAATGTATTATCCTACCCTTATAGTAAGCTACTTACTATATTAAACCTTTAGAAAACTTACTATATAAGTTATATATCGTTTGTCGGGCCTAAAGTATAATTATAACACTTCTATAGAATATAGTCTAAAGCCTAGTCTAGAGGCTATTATATAAGAAGATAGGTATTGTTTTCTAGAGCTATATTTCTTAAAATATATAGATTAGAATATAGTAAGATTAGTAGTTATAGATATATCTAGAAACTTTATTAAAAAAGGTATATAATAAGATAGCTAGGATCCTAGACTAAAGTTAGTATAGTAAGAAATATAGATATAAGTCTTATGTAATACCTAGATAGCTTACGCTAGAAGTATAATATTAAAACTACCTCTTACAAGTAAGTATTAAAAGTAAGTAGAATATATATATAAGCTTCTAAGTTTACCTTTATTTACCTAGGTACTTTTACACTTATAGTACTTACCTCTCTTATTCTAGTCTATATAAAACTAAAGTATTCTAAAATTAACTCTATACTAATATTACTATATCTATAACTTAGAAAACCTACTTATAAGATACATTAGAATATATAAATATATTAGTAATAACTACCTTAGACCTTATACTATATCCGGATTAGGAAACACCCTCCTACGCTACCTAATTAGGCCCCTCTAGGCATTAACTCGAAGTACTTACGTAAGGTCTATAACTATATATCCTTATACCTACCTTCTCTATCCCTAACTTTTATCCTAATAACCTTCTACTTCTTTTCTCTTTACTCCCTCTATCTTATCCTATAATAGTCTTTATATCTTACTTACTTCCTTCTCTTATATCTTCTATAATTCCTCTTAAAGATTCTTACTATGTCTTATAGGTAGAATATAGGCAACTCTAACAATTATAGTAGGTTAGGTAACGCCTATTATAATTAATATAACCCCTCTTTAAATACTAATACTCCCTTAGGTCACTAGAATAGTAGTAGCTACAAGGTAAGTACTCTTTCTACTACTTTAACTCTACTAATCCTTATAATTAGCGTTTCTTATCTAATAAAGAAAGTCCCTTAGAGGTAAAACATATAAGGAGTATAAATTATAACTAGGGATATTATATTTCCTATTAAACNTAGACTATACCTTCTAGATCTTATCTAGACCTAAGTTAGTAATAGCTCTCTTAAAACTCTACCTTTAGAATATATAGTATATTAAGTATTATAACCCTTATCTTTACTATACGGTCTAAATTATACTAACAAGTTCTAGATATATAATAACCCTTGTCTTTACCTTTTAGTAAACCTTAAAGAAGCTTAACTTAAAGATAATATATAAATCCTTAAGATAATTTTATATATAGAAATACTTTAAGGTAATTCTATAATCTAGGTAGAGCGTGTTCTAATTAACAAGCTAGTCTATATCTAGCCTAATCTAATCTCTAGTAAGGTTATTAATTTTAGTAAGATCTTTAATTTTAGTAATATAATTAAGCTTTATTTTAATAATAGCTATTCGAACAACGTCTATCTTAATAGGCCCGACGCCCCTTACTAATTCGCACTATATAACATTCTTAAAATGTCCCCTAAAATCTTACCTATAATAAGTTTAACTCTAGACTATTTATAATAACATCTAGGTCCTTTAGTTAAAACCCTAATATAATTATTATAGCACCTAAGCTTTCCGCTTAAAATAACTATTTATATAAGTAGGAGTTTAAAAATATTAATACTATTCCTATTACTTAATCTCTACTACGTTGTATTAGGCGCTAAGGTGTTTGTTATAAAGTAGAGTCTACTCCTCCTCCTTATATAATAGACCCCTAGTACCCTTTTATACCTATAGATACTTTAAAGGGAATTTCCTATAAAGGTAATAAAAAGAGTATACCTACTTATAAGATAAATAATATATAGATATAGTATTATATAAAAACTTTAGTAAAAGAAAAATATAAGGTATTTAAAGAACTATTTAATAACCTAATAGCTCTTTTTTAATATAAGTTCTATAAGTTTAAGTTTTCCTATATAAATAAGGCTAAGTTCTCCTAAAAGCTAATATAGACTTATTTAGAGATACTAATTTATAAATTCTAGGGTATAAAGTAATAATTAAGAAGTAGATATAAGAATTACTTAAAAAAACAAGAAGCTAGTAAGGCTATTAGTAACCCTACAAAGGCAAATAGTACTTTTATAGGTTATATAGTACCTGTTTATAATATTCGCTATAGAAATAAAGGTAGACTAGACCTCCCTTTCTCCTATTCGAATTATAAGTAGTAAGGTTTTAGTATAAAGGCTTATAAGATATCGGTATAATAATATAATAACGATTCTTCCTAACCTTTATATACTTAATTAAAGGAAAAAGGAAAGGGTCGTACTCTAATTAAAGATACCCCTATAGATACTCCTATAAGAGCTTTAAGTAGTAAAACTACCTTTATACTAAGATTAGTAAATAAGCGTATTTTAAAGCCTCTAATTTAATAACTATAGTCTTCTAATATAGAGCCTTTTGCCTCGGAGCCTTCTACCTCTAAGCTAATAGTATAATATAGAAGGGAGAATCTTAATAATACTCTAAGGTCGAATAATTTAAATAATATATTATAAGAACAGTTAAATATATCTTAGGTATAAATTATAAGCCTCTAGGAATCTAATATAAAGCTAATATAAGATGTTAATAACCTAGAATATTATTTAGGATTAATATGTTTAGAAGTTAAGGCCTCTAGAAATAATTAATTATAAATTATTTATACGCTCTATAATAAAGTAGAACACCTTTAAAGTATATTATAAGACTAAGAGACTTATCTAAATAATACCTAGGTAAATTATTATAACTTAGCTAGAAGTATAGTTAAGAGGGAAAGAACTCTAGCTAAGGATATATATAAAGTTTAGATAGTACTCTTAAAAAATAAGTTTAAATATAATACTAAAAAGTTATATTTATTAATAAGTAGTACTAATTAGAAACAAATAGCTACTTAATTATTAAATACTATTATCTATAAATTTTATAGGGCTAAGGGTAATACTTATACTATACTTAGACATATATTAGATACTAGTATTATAAGTAGTAATAGGCCTTAGATAGCGAAAACATCTAGACCCTAGAAACATATTTATAATAAAATGTCCTATCCTTTTAATCCCCCTTTATCTAGCCCTAGTTCTTTAAGCCGAATAGATAATCCTACCTAGAGTACTACTTATTCTAGTAGTATAATACAAAGGGTCCCTTAATTAACTATACTTTTTAGTAGAGAAAATTAGGGTTTAATCTATAGTTTATAGGGTAGTAGTAGTAGTAGCGCTTAGTAAAATCTAGATAGTAGTATAAGAATAGATAGTCCCTATATCTTGAATAAGGAATCTTATAATTCTAGTATACTAGTTCTTAGAAGTTAAAATAGAACCGAAGTCCTATAGACTCTAGAGGTAGGGGATAGATATTATTAATTCGAATTTACTAATAAGACAACCGTATAAAATAATAATAGATCGTATTAGAAGGATTATTAAGTAGGTAATATAGATCTTAATAACGTAGATAATTACGATTTAATAAAGGGTAATAATAGCGAGAATAGCGCTAGAAAGGATACTAGTTCGGAGAGTAGTTCGGAGAATAGTTTAGTAAGTAAGTAGTTATAAGCGATAGTCCGAATATAATTAGATAAAGGATAATATTTATAATAGATAAGGGTATAGTAGATATTTATAATTTATAAGAGTATAATAAATAGAGTACTTTAAAAGTTAATTTAGTG
>LT855426.1:970076-984726 GCA_900184765.1 Hymenoscyphus fraxineus | reverse complement strand
TTCCAGACAAGTGACCCATTATCCACTCCTACTCCGCGCCAAAGATTCGGCTCTCCTGCTCCGCTCCTGGTAGCCAGGAGAGGAAAGGAGGGGAGATACTAAACACTGAATTCGTCGCTTTTGAGAATAGCGTAAGGGTATTACGAGAAAAACGCAAATTTATACCCTGCCAGAGTGCGAATAACCTCAAAAAATGAGTTTGGAATCGCCTTAACTGAGGGGCAAGATTAAAGTAATGTTAAGGAAGAGCGGTGATTAAGTCGTGTACGACTCCTGATAACAAGCTCCTGGTGGCAAGCACCTCCCCTCGCCTCGGTACGAGTGGGGGATGTTTACAGAGTCCGAATTACCCGACAATACCACTGAATTCTGTCCTCTCTCGGTATCGGTACCGAGTTAATCATCAACCCTGCGATTGATAAATAGAGTTTAGGAGTCACGGTTAAGGTGGAATAAGTGGTACTGCGTAGATAGGCTGTCTACTTCTTCCCAGGTACATGGTAAATGTTAGAAATTTGTGGGTTTACAGAGGCTATTTTGGTGGAATACGGGGTAAACAACCCACTATATTTAAACGTTTGTTGTGTTGTGTCTGGGACGAAGTACGAAGGACAGGGCTTAACATCTTTTGAAGTTGCGACGTGATCGACAGGAGGCCACTGAGGTCATAAAGTCTTGGAGTTTCCGATGTTTACAAAAGTTACTTACTTCGTACAATATCGGATAAGTCAGTCAATTTAACAAAGACGGGAACTCAATGAAGTGTTCAGTAGGTTGAATTGAAGTTGTCAGCTTTGGTGGTTGTGTTCTTCGTACAGTACAAGGCAAGTGGGACTTCCTAGAGGGGATACAAAAATAAGGCTCACCCGCTCTCGTCCAATTATCCCGATAATGAAGCTATGAGTGATGGACTCGCATCATACTTCGTAGTATGCTATCTATACGGACTCTTGTTCTATTAGCGATAGCCTACTTATTATAGCTTTAATATTAGCTATATAATTCGTAGTAGCGGGGGATCCCTAGTAGCGGAATAATAATTAAATTCCGACTCCCTCCACGGTTCCCGCCACGACCCAAGGCATTTCGCTTCTGTCCCCTTCAGGGAGGCGAAGCAACTGCCGAGAATTTGACACCCACATTTTAAGTATATCGATCATCACATTTACCATCTAAACCATAGAGAATCTTGTTTTAGAAAAAGCCAGAATTCGTAAGCTAGACTGTTTACACTTTTGCCCCGCATTATTCCTTCGTGCGTAACATGTGAAGGCTTAGTATGGGGCATTAAGCGAGCCGTAGCGCCGCTATACCTAATTAGGACGTGCTAAGTATTAAAATGTCTCGTCATGTAACTAGTAGTACCCTTATTCTTTAATAAAAATCACTAAAATTATTGAATTATTAACCTAGCGGAAAATATTACTTTAAGCTATAGTATTTCTTATAGTAAATTATAGATTTATATTATTTTTAGGTATAATTTAATAAAAAGCTGTAACTCGAGATGTAACTACTACAGATGCGCACGCCGCGTTCAAGACCTGACGTTAGGGCCAAGCCTTGGCGCTGTGCATGTTACGCATGAAGGGATATGATATATATATATATATAAACTAGATATCACTTCATCTCACTTCACCACATTATCTTCTTCTTTGTCTACATCTTCATCTTAGCTCTTCCTTATCATATTTCAGACCTCAATACACTCCATCTCATTCCTCCCGATTTCAAAATCCGAAGACCTTCAAAATGCAGTTCAACTTCGCCGCTACTGTCCTCCTCTTCATTGGGCTTGCCCAAGCTGCACCAGCGATCGTCGCGAGAGCGAGTTGCCCACCTGGAGCCCCAACCCCCATTGGCTCCAGCGGGTTGTGCACTAAATACGATTCTAGCCCTGTAAGTTACACACCAGTATACATACGAATTTCGAGTTGCACTTTTACTAATAAAGCATTTACAGAACAACGCCTGCGCTTTGGATGCAAAAGCAGCAGCAGGAACCTACTCCCTTTGCAGTGACGCTAAGTGGCAAAAGCCCTGAAAGTAAAGGGTGATGAGATGGCTTGGAATTTGGAAAGTCGGGCTTTGTAGAAATATGTTGGATAACTTGGGCCCGGGGTCTTTTGGGGTGGGGGCTGGAAAGTGGGAAGCGGGGACTTTTCACGTATATGATTCAATTCAATTGATCTGAATCATTATTATCGGAGCCCCTATGAAATATGAAAGAAAGTAGGAGTGGAAATTTGCGACAAGGTTAAAGCAGTTTTGCATCGGCGTATATCCCCTCAGTTTCCTCCCACCCTCTCCGTGATTCGTTGACTCTCGAGCCCTTCCAGCCAAAATTTTCCAGCACAGGTAGAGCCTTCCATGACTCAGATAAAATCGTGGCGAAGCCTCTCCCCCACCCCTTTTTCCGTCTCACTATAAGCGAGCTCGCGCCAGCGGAGGGGAATTGGCCCGGACGATGGGTTCCTCCAGTGCTTTTCTCTTCAACTCCAATTCATGGTGATCCATCACTCGTTCGTGGCGCTTTCTAACTGCGTTGGGTGTTTTCGACGGGAAGTACATTTCTTGAAGAGGCTTCCAACATAAACCTGATTGTCGAGCCTGTATGAGTATTTGGTCGTCTTCTTGGGTCCAGGCGGGCATGGTGAAGAGAGGTTGGGTGTTAGACATTGTCTGTAGTTCGAGGAGATATCGTGGTTTCAATCAAGATCGTTATGGATTTGGATGTAAGATTTTGGTAAGATTGGGGTCAAAGTTGGTTGGTTGTTATAGAGTGAGGTTCTCTCGCGTGGAGAAATATATAACTTTGAGTCGCTTACAGTACCAATCAGAATACCACGATGTTTTCGTCGGTATATGTTAGTATCGCCTCCCGAAATTTTTTGCGATTAAGACAGTAAGTACAAAGTTTTCAATTCTAATTGCTTACTGTAAGATAACTGATAAGAGTACAATAAAAATAAAACTACCGGTGCACATGTTTTCATCACTGCATCAGAAGTGTTAAAATAATTATTTCGCAATTTATCAAGAGCAGGACCACCTCAACTCCTCCAAGCTGGCTTTCAGCAAAGATCTAAGATTTGATTTGATTATTCTAGATCACTTAAAAACTTAGTAAGTTATGAATTAATTGTTCAGAATGTTGAAGTAGGTACAGCCGACTGATATAGAAGCTGGTGACCAGGGTCTCAACGCACCTTGCTTTCTATCATTGTGGCAAAGCCTGCAATCTGAGCCAATAATAAGTTTATTTTAATTTCGTTCGTCAAGTTGCTTAGAATAATTGAATTATTTGAACTTACAATAAATTGATGCCTCAGGCCAGATACGCCACATCATCGTCAGCCACACAGTGATATCGTCACCTCTGAAGCTCCCCGCATGAACAACTCTCCCAAAATCAAAACACCATGGTACGAATATCTACAGCAGGCGGAGCTGGAGCTCCCGACCATACTTCCCTCAATCTTACACGGATGCTGGCCCGTCTAAACTCTATACTCATCACCCCAGATCAACAAACGGAGCATCGACTAAAGGTTTCCGAGATAGAGCGGGAGAAAGTTGGGACTGTAAGTGACCTCACATTCGTATTACTATGATTCTCGGACCAAATGCTGAATCACTACTCTCGCAGAATCTACAATATGCAAGCTCATTGCTTACGCAACTCGAAAAAGAGGCGCAAAACATAAAGAATTTGACCAAGAAGCAAGAGGCGCAAACCGAGCTGGTCCGGAAACGAGAGGTGCTGCTACGGCTGGAAGAGCGATTGGAAGAGCTTAATGACGTTAGTCTCTTGTAACATAATACATGATGCTGAACTGACATCCCCTACAGCTTGCACATCCAGAAGACGACGATACCTCTGAAGGCGAGGATCTCATTGGGGAAGATACCCCGTCTGAAGAAACAGACTCACACACATACACATCCCCTACGCCATCGCCTTCTACCACCCACCCACCTGTACCCTCTATATCCGCTCCTTTCGAAACGAGCAATCCCCCCCAATTCGAAGAACCTACATCCACATTACGCTCCCGTACAAATGCCTCCCAAAGAGAAGAACTATTCAACCCCTCCCTCTCCACAGTTACCACGGGCATATCTCCCCGCACATCCCACGCCCCCGTACCAACGACCACAAAAGAAAGTCTCCTAACCCACAATCGCACTGAGCAAGAAGCCCTCACATCCTCACTCCTCTCCATGGCATCCGCGCTCAAAGAGTCTAGCAAAGCCTTCGCAGCATCTCTAGACGACGAGAAAGATATCCTAGATCATGCAGGGAAGGGGATGGATAAGAACGAGGAAGCGTTGAATGCCGCTAGCAAGAAGATGGGGTTGTTACGGGGGATGACGGAAGGGAAGGGGTGGTGGGGGAGGATTATGCTGTATGCTTGGATTGCGGGGCTGATGGTTGCGGCTATTTTGATTGTTTTTGTGATGCCCAAGTTAAGGTTTTGATTCGGGCGTGGCTGGAAAATCTGGAACGATCGTTGTTAAGAATGGTGTAGTGTATATGGGTGGACGGAATTGGAGTTTAGATCGCGTCCTTGGATAGCGGGCGTTTGGGGGATGTTCTTTGGTGGTTTATTTTTATTAGATACCATTTTCTTGTTCTATTGAACATTCATCCTTCATGAGAGGTTCCCGCATAGAACGATATGTATCTCGGAGTTTGTCATAGCTAGCTGTCGCCAGAAATGATATCCAACTAGCGATTCTCTCTGGTTGTTCTCAGCAATTTAGAACACCCGTTAAAAGAACAGCTTCAATTTTGTGCATCCCGTACTTCGTTGGGGTTCAAATACAAAGCGGTAAAGAGACGACAGCGTTCCCACGCTCAGCAACTCAACTTGTAAGAAGTCTCCTTGACTCCGATTTAACGAGGCAAAGAAAGCAGCAAGGTATTCAAACGACTACAATCTACCATTTTGTTCTGGGTTGCATCCGCATCATTCACTTGCGAAGATACATTTACTGTCGAAACCTCGCTGAATCGCCAAAAACAAGAGCCAGTGAAAGATTCGAGGATATACTGAGGTGGATATCCAGTTGGAGTTCTCCAAAGTTCTTCACCTTCTTTTCGTTGCCCTCCCGGCCCAACATGCGCTCACTGTCCTTCGTTTTTTTGGCTGGTAACGGTATCCTTCTGTGGGTATTGTTAAAGCTCGAATGAGAGACTAATGAGTCTTTTGTCTAGCGAAGGTGAGGTAAGGCTGGGTGTAGAAATCGATATAGGAGGCTTTGATAAAGTGAAGGGAAATATTCGAAGTTTGGTAGGTACGATGGCTTAATATACTCTTGGTGAATCTTACGGAATTGGAGTAGCTTCCATGGGTGTTGATTTACTGGAGATAGATGTGGACACCCCCTCCCCCTCCAAATGTATCCGAAAATCCCCCATCCAATCATCGCTCCCCGCTTAGCCCCTCGGCCCACAAAACTCGCAAAACAACATTCACATTCCCAAATAACACAGCGACCGTCATCAAAACTGGGATTAAACCTGCCCGCCTGGCCCAGTCAGTTAGTGTGTATCCCATAAGCGCCTTCCACACAAAACCTGTTACCTTTCCCGTTACGCTCAAAAAAAAAAAAAGATTCCAGGTACGTAAGATTTCTGTAGATAATACCTCTTGAAAAATCCACTATACGCACTATAAGTATAGTGGGTTTGTCCTAAGGGGAGCCTCCTAGCGCCGTTGCGCTGGGGGGCCTAAAGGTTTTGTCTTTTTTTTTGGCTCTTGTCGGGGCGGATAGAGGTTGATACGGGAGGGTTTTCATTCACTGCATTTTCTGCGATAAGTAAAGATTAAGAATATAGAAATCTCGTTTTTGTCGGACGGATAGCCTTATCTAGAGAAACTCTTTTGCAGTTTCTTTCGTCTCGAGGTTAAGAATATACCTTAAAGATTGTTGTTGATAATATACAACATCTTCCTAACACGACTTTGCCGAAGAATAATAACTAGAACTCGAGCAATACTCGAGTTAAGCGTGCGATCATCTGATTTACATTTGCCTTAACAAAAGCCTAATATATCTAGGTACTATCTACAAATATAGAAATAGTCAAGAAGTATCTATAGAAGAACACTAAGATCTAATACTTTATCTTACTATCCAAGAGTAGTAGGGAAATGCTCTACAAAAACCACGAGTAAAGTTACCTAAGAATATATATTATTAGGTTTATACTAGTGTATGGTATCTCCTGTCCTTTCCTATCCTAATACCTAGGAGTAGAGTAGGAGAGCTAGGCCTTTAGCCTAGTAAAGGAGAGGATAGTAAAATATTCGACCGGATAGGAGCGGAGAAGGAGAGGCTATAGTCGGGAGAGGAACGGAAAGGAGAGGCTAAAATAAGGTTAAAATATATAGCCTAAGCGACAGTGTTTTTACTACGTAAGCAAGTCTTTTTACTACGTAGGTAACAGTCTTTTTACTACCAATAGATTCCCTCTTTCATGTGTTCCCACCAGGTCACAAGAGACCATACCGCATGAATGATATCAACGCCGACGACGTGACCAAGAAGCTTACTTATCACATTCTCAACTCATGCCAAGTGAGTTCAGAAACTCTTGGCTGCGTCCTCAACAACTGTACGCTCATCAAATGCTGTGCCGGAAAATGTGAGATCCGCGGTTCCCTTGTAATCTCAATGTCGATTGCACGTGGATCTTTACAGAGACCATACTACCAAACGAAAGATTACATGAAATCGACAGCAGAATATGAAACAACACTACCAACTTTCCCGACACTAGTAAACCATCCGAATGTTCAAAATTCAGATTTACCTCCCAATCCTCAATAACTTCCTCCCTCTCTTGATACTAAGATATAATATCCTCATATCAAGCCATCCAGAAAAGGATTTCGAGATACTGTTAATCCTGTTATCTCGTAGTTATCCCCATTACCTAGTAACGGTCCCATACCACTTTACGCTATTCTCTGTTTTCTACCTTGGACGATTCGTTAGAAACTATGGTTATTGTGGTTTTAATACGCAGATAGTAAGACTGTGCTTGGGACTAGGGGATTTTCTCGTGGTGTGTTAAGATGAAGTAGGGAGATTGTTGGGTAGATTGTGGTTGTAGTTATATGTTTGATTGGATTGAGTAATGGGATTTACTATTTGTAGTCTTGTTTTATTCTTGTTTTTTGGGGGTGGGAGTAATAACCTAGCCAAGAGTGGCGCCTCCTACTAATTTGTGTTTTCACTTTTCAGGGCTATTTATCCACTCCGCAGACTTCTGAGAATAACCAGCGTCGGTACCCCTAGAATAAGTTTTGATTCTTTGCTCTAAAGTCAAAGATAAGTAACGATTCAAGGGTTCAAGGATCGTGGGTAAATCCCAACACCAACAATTCACACCACCAACTTCCTTCACGGACGAGAACAGGTACAGCGAACCCACATCTGCAACGAAGGAAGTACAAAAACCTAATACATAAATTATACCCCCACAAGCTCATCGTAGCATTCAACACACTACACTATCCCAAAACACAAAGCTAAAAACCCCATTCCCCGCCGTGGTACCTCCAAACACCCATCACACTTCATCACACATAAATCCAGACCAAAAGATACACAACGCAGAACTAACTAATACAAGCACTCTCCTAAACCCCAACCTCAAACCTCACGCAACCACAACCCTTCTATAGAAGATCTTCACCCCTCCCCACAAC
Source organism: Hymenoscyphus fraxineus (assembly GCA_900184765.1). Classification (NCBI taxonomy): domain Eukaryota; kingdom Fungi; phylum Ascomycota; class Leotiomycetes; order Helotiales; family Helotiaceae; genus Hymenoscyphus; species Hymenoscyphus fraxineus. The sequence continues at coordinate 976,999 of LT855426.1, read as the reverse complement.
TCCCTAGCCTTCTAACATATAGGGAAGAAGAAACAACATGGACCATGGGTCTTCGGTACTCCTCGAAAACAGCAATTCCTTTTATGAATTTCGAGATGTGTAGATCTTGACGCAAGAAGTAAAATTCGACCGGATATCCACGCACCAAAAATAAAATGATGAATTCAGAGAAGGAAAAATCCGAATATCTCCCACCCCCCGAATCCATACTCACCGTCGAAAAACAACTTACTCCCCATTCCCACCAAGTTTTCAGATAGACCTTCTAAAACTAAAATTTACAGAGGTAGCTCACATGTCATCACGAGCTAGCAATACTTTGAAAAACCATTACCACGTAAGACGGAGTACACACAATCTCTGACTCGTAGACTGGTGGTAGACTGATTGTAGATAGAGGTCGCCGAATCATAAAACTGGCTAGAAGCTGAGCTAGCCGAGAAAATCCAACACCGATCGGAAACGTAGCTCTACCTTTCTTTGTTGTTCCCGAAAAGACAGCTAGTAATTTAGTACCGTGACCTCTCCAAAAATGTTCCAGTTTGTACAGGGATTATTGCATGCAACAGTATGTTTAACTTACTACGCGTTGCTTCCTTTTTATATCCACGGGTTCGAAATGCTAACTGAGTCTCTAGTTAGTTGGAGTCCGCTTGTTTTAGGTATACCCGTATCTCGAGGGGGTAGGAAAATGGTTTTTGTAAAGCTTGGATATACAGTGTATTATATATAGCATGAGGTAGAGACTTAGCCATATTTACTACCTATACAGGATAGAAGAAATACTGCAAAAGTCCCAAATTGAAAATATCTGACAAACCCCACCCCAACCCTAATACCGTCTACCGTTGATTTCTAACCCTCACCACCTAACAGTAAAAAGTATGAGGTGTTGAAGGGAGTTGTATTTTAGTAGCTATACTGTAATAAGCGAGGTATGTGGGTGGGGGTCTTGTACTGTACTATAGTGGCTTATGTATAAGCTTATACTTTGTAACTTTGTATATGTATTTTTTATATATTTATATCTATAAAAACCATTCAATCGATACCATTTCTGGGGAGTAATACAAGGGACGAGATCATTGATGTTTCGCTTCCTAGAAATATGTGGATTGATTGGAGTTCTTGTGGGATAACGTTGAGATATGTGTTGTAGGATAGTTGCGCTTACAAAGGATGTATAGCATGATGTTCAGATCGCCAAAGGAGATCTAGAATGAGGGGGAAAATGCAGTACTTAAGTTCATAGATGATATAAATCTCATTACAAGCATGCCACTCAAGCACACATTTAGCAACGACTATGCCGTCCCTAATTTCCCCAACCTCTCAATCCATGTATAAATGTAAATTCAATTTTCCCCATCAAAACGCCCAAAGTGATGCAACCTCCAAACTCCAGTCAAATGTTCAGATCGAGTGCGCGCGTGTGCATTTATTTCTCACCACTAGAGTCTCCACCAACCATCTTTCGCAGCTCGTACTCCTTTGTGAACTCACGACTAAGGATTGCGAGATCGGTGACAAGGGATTTGCAGCAGTTGAGGAGTGCTTCTTTGGGAGTTACTTCGCCGTCGGTTTGGATTCGTAGCTCGAACTTTGCGAAGAGAGGGTGGGGGACTGGATGGGTTGTTAGTTACTGCGCGGATGAGCGGCGCGAGAAGAGCGCACCTTTGTAGCCGGAGAAGATGATGTGGGGATCCTTCAAGAGGTGGGCTCGGAGCATGTTGGCTAGTGTGTGGTCCTCCTTATTGAAGGTAAAGACGGAAGAGTTGGGTGTGCCTGCGCGCGGTGGTTAGTATGGTTGCTCGGCTAGGAGGGGCACATGGACGACGAGGGCGTACGGGTATCTGCTGTCTCGAAACACTTCTTCTCGTCATCTCCTAGAAGGAAGAGTTCGAATCTTTGTTCCTCGTCAGTGATGATCATGTTGGCGGCTGTAGTTCAGGCTGTTTCTTTGTTGCGCGGTATGGAGAGGAAGGTTGGTGTTGTGGAAAGCTGGGAGCTCTGGACGGGGTTGAGAGGGGAGGCATTGAGCTGGCGAGGTATGGCGAGTGTTGATGCATCGCTAGAACGCATATCGAGAGTGAAGGTGAATGTGAATGTGAAGCAGGAAAGCAAGCTTGTGGTAGGAGCAAGCGGCAGCCGACATGGACATACCTATCTGGAGCGTTCATGATTTCAACTCTACTCTTACAACAACTAGAGCTTCCAAAGTTGTTAGCAATGTGTTTGCATATTGTGTACAATGACCTGCTTACCTCGAATTATTCTCGAGTTTTGAAACAACCAAAAATTAGGCAACACAAGGGAATTATAGAAAAAAAAGTTGCAACAATGTTGTTGCGCTTTGGAGCTGAGTGAGGTTCATCCAGAAATCAGAGCTCAATGCGGATGCGGCTCCAGCTCGGGTCTTGGAAACGCTAGTGCTGTTTGTGGTTAGCGTATGCCAAGTCAAATGGCGGGGAAGACAAGGATCTCACCTGTCCCGCCCCGCCCCGCCAATCCAATGAACTCCAGGTCCCCGTCCCCGAGGAAAAGCATTAACATTGCGAGAAGCAACAATTCCCATTTCAATCTGACACTCACATCTCATTGGTTTCTTACATCTGCAGTGCTACGGAACCACTTGACATAAAACTGTTGTGCATCGACTTGGATTTCACCACCACTTATGCTACAAACTCAGGCCAATCGCTAGCCAAGCGGCTTCGATTCCATTGGGGCATCTATTGCTAGTGCACGCTTCTTCACGGATTGAAAGGCGTTTCCATATTTCGTCATTCGAGACACAGAAGTGCCTGCTGTTTCTACCAAATCGAGCTTCCTCGTATTGTTGCTTTTCCTTTACTTTTCTGCCACAACACATTTCATAATAACAGCAGTCTCAACGACGTCTTCTGTCATGATGGCTACACCTCATATGAAAACTCTAGAGAGTGATTATCCATGGATAACACCTTCTATACCTCTGATTACTTCGGCCCCTATGAGACTGATATCAACTGCTCCTCTTGCTATTGCTGTGTCTCGAGCCGGTGGTATTGGGTTCCTCGGATCTGGAACCGATGTTTCTACGCTACCCGGCCTCTTATCCGAGTGCACAACATCATTCTCATCATCTCCGATACCCAATACACCTCCAGGAATTCTTCCCATAGGTGTTGGCTTTATCTGCTGGGGCGCCAGTCTCTCTGATGCAATCAAAGTAATTGCAGAATCACAACTGAAACCTGCGGCTGTTTGGCTTTTTGCTCCGGAAAGGATTGAGGATCTTGTAAGTAGGCTTCATGAAGCTGATACCATCTTTCGGTTCCCATAAAGAGTATTTATCTCAGTTTCGCCCACGAACTATCCCCAACTTCTTCTAGGGAGGCTCCATTAACTTTACTTAGATCACATGGACAACCTCAATCCGTGAAGCAACCAACAATCTCACGAAAATATGGATCCAAACTGGCACCGTAAATGATACCACCTACCTTGCTCAACACTGTAAACCAGACGTCTTCGTTATCCAAGGATCTGACGCCGGTGGTCACGGACTGAACCAATCATCAAGCATTATCACCCTCCTACCAGAATGTTCAGACGCTCTCTCTCAATCGGGTTTTGCCCATATTCCTCTCATAGCAGCAGGTGGAATTATGGATGCACGTGGTGCAGCAGCAGCCATCATGCTCGGTGCCAGTGGAATCTGTATGGGAACCCGTTTTTTAGCTTCCTCTGAAGCCGAACTCTCAAAGGGGTACCAGGACGCGGTATTGTCTGCTTCAGATGGAGGAGTGACAACCAAGAGAACTAGTGTTTATGATCGGATCAGAGGAACGCCTGGGTGGCCAGCAAGTTATGGTGGTAGAGGTGTTTTAAACGATACTTTTTGGGATAGCGAAAAAGGATTGGATGACGAAGAGAATAAGAGGCTTTATGCGGAAGCGAGCCAGAAGGGTGACCTGGGGTGGGGGATTAAGGGAATGGGAGGGAGGATGTGTACGTATGCTGGGGCTGGAGTTGGACTTGTGAGGGAGGTGAAGGGCGCGGGAGATATTGTCAAGGAGGTTAGTGAGGGGATGAGGAAATTGTTGAAGATTGAATAATCGGCTATCTGCTGAAGAAATTTACTCTCTAAGAACAACCCCTACATTCTCAACCTCAACATCCCCAACACCCCCTCCCCTCTCACTCATACCACACATCACTCCACACGGTCACACCCCCTCAACCCTAACCCTCACCCAACAACACAAATCCAATTCTTCGCCTTCTCAGCACGTAACACAGATATCCAGCGTACCCCTCGCTTCCATTGTCGCTCCTCGCGTCACGACTCCATTGGTGCATCAACGGCCCATCGCCTTTCTCCTCTTCGTGAAGTGTGCCGGGTCGATNNAGGAGCGTGGGGTGGTAGGTTGGGGGGGTTGAGGATGATTTCTTGGGGGTATGTTGGGGTTGGATTGCTCTGCTGGGGAGGAGGGGATGCTCGTTAAGAGTCTTGATGTTAATTCTGGAATTTTGAGGATTGGTAAGAGAGCATATTTGTAGATTAAGACGGTTCTAATACGGTTGCAAAAGCTTACAGCAGTTGCGACTTCCTACAGCAGTAGTACTACAGATTTTGAAATGGGGGGTTACCTCTAAGGTAGGGAGGGATGTACATTTGCAAGGAGTTCACACAGTAGACAGAGATGAATGATTATTAGAACCTGTTTTACACTCTTTGCTAGTTGATTTCATTTTTTATGGTACGCAAATATGCACTTATATTATCCTACCAAGTTACACCAACAGTGTCATGCCGTTTCCAGGACACAAACCCATGAGGTCCTCCTGAGGACCTGAAAGAACTTCCCATTGCTACCTCTGTTTTGTAACGAAGAATAAATGCTCTTCCACTCGAAAAGGGGCAATGCATGCATTTTGATCCATTCTTTTCTGTGCAGAATAATTTGGCGAAATTTAAGAACCCGCCTAGACAAACTGGACCTCTCTGCTGACCTCTCCGCTCGGGGTCGCATAAATATACCGAACTCTGTAAAGATGGTGATTTTGTAACTGTGGGCTTCTACAGCAAATGACTTGGATCGTCACATCATTTCTTGAGCTCAGTTCTACTTCGCTGGTAGGTGGTAAATGATTGAAAAGTCCTTGAGTAGATATACGCGCAGTGAGGGGACTATTCGGCTGTTCTTCTATTGTGCGCTGTTGGTGCTGCCACTGAAACCGAACCTGAAACCTATTATTCCCAATGTGTTGCCAACCACAGGTAATGACAGGTATTCTACCGTGAGGGACAGCAAAGAATCGTTTTGGAAAGTCAACTACATTCGTCTGATCCACCAACGCGTACTTCACACCTTTGATTTCAAACACCAATGCCATCACGTCGAGGGGAAATGAATGATTCTCGAAGATGATTATGCAAAGTTAAGCTTACAGAATAGAAATAGCCTTGGAGATTCAGAAGATTCAACTCGCGTGACTGCCTGAGCTCTTTGGTTTTCGTTGGAACCTTATTAGAAGGCAGAAGTCGTTCTCACACCAACGTTTTATACGCAGAACAAGATAACTCTTGTCTAGTATACGAGTCAGGCTTTTCTGGAAATGATGCAAAGCAAATGACTTATTGATGTCGTTTTTATACATCATTCATAGAGTCATGGATTTCTCATAAGGAAAAAAGCAACTGCAAGTTTGTCAATCGAGATAGCGTTGCTAGATTCATCGTGTTCACGCACCAAAGCTGTTCAGGTAGGCTTACGTAGGCTTACGTAGGATCTTGCTCTCTCCTACACCCTTTTTTAATACGTCGAAGCAACAGTCCCTCATAACATTCCCTCTCAAAGGACTTATCTCTCTCTTGGAATATAGCATTTATAGAGCTCAAATATGTTTACAATCAGCGTATAAAATAAGTAGAGTAGAGTAGAGTAGTAGCACCTACTCTACTCTACTCAAGGGTTTAAAAGCCCTACTCAACTCAACTTAATTACTTAGCGCCAAGTACTTAAGTAACTTAAGTAGTACTTAAGTAGCTCGGGGTTTAGCCGGGCCGAGTCGCTATAGCGTATCCTAGGTTATCCGGACACCCTCGCTAGTTCGCCTAATCGGAATTACTATAGCCGAGTTAAGAACTCCTAGCAAATAACTATTTAAAAGAGAGATAATACTATATCTAATAATATAAATAAGCTAATAGAAAAAGGTAGCTTTTAAAGTAATAATAAGCTTATAAAGCTAGGGAACTTTTATTAAAAAGGAGGAGGAACAACTATCCTTCGAGGATAATTATTTTATACTCTAGTCACGTTTTTATTACTTAAGTAGTACTTAAGTAGTACTTAAGTAGGCATACCTAGTACTCACTGCTACTTAAGTAGTAAAATTGACTACTTAACTCTACTCTACTTAAGTAGTACTCAAGTAGTACTTAAGTAGTTGATTAGTTTGTTCATACGCTGTTTACAATGTCCGTCTAGGTTTCATTCAGGGAATACGAATCAAAAAAATACGGCAACTCCAATAAAGAGAACACTTATACTGTACACGAATTGCTGGCATTACTAATCGTCTGGGATCAAATTTGCCATACTCAAATCCCAGAAAAACAAGTTTCTTTTCGTTATTCTCACAGAGTTATTAAAGGAACACTCCTAAAAATCTTAGACAAGGCTTTTATGGTCTTTAATCCGTATCGTACTCCTTGCCCAAATTAGGGGAACCCTGAGAACTTTATAGAGGCGTCGTTAGTTCTTTACTCCCTTATTCGAGTAATAACAGAGTTAAACTTCTTAAACCTCGCTATTACCATAGTTTGCGGGCTACATAGTGCTTTTTAGCTACTAATAATTTGATTAGTAGAGTTACTTTAGTATTATAGTAGGGGAGGCTTTTTTCTTCCGCGTATTCTATAGCAGTGTTTA
>LT855426.1:946618-968273 GCA_900184765.1 Hymenoscyphus fraxineus | reverse complement strand
CTAGGTTCGGGAGAGGAACGGAAAGGAGAGGCTAAAAAAGGTTAAAAATAAGTCTTTTTACTACGCAAATAACAGTCTTTTTGCTACGCAAGTGACAGCCTTTTTACTACGTAAGTAACAGCCTTTTTACTACGTAAGTAACAGCCTTTTTACTACGTAAGTGACAGCCTTTTTACTACGTAAGTGACAGTCTTTTTGCTACGAAAGTGACAGTCTTTTTATAGTACGAAGGCACGTGAAAGGGTGGGTCCTAGGAATAGATATCTGTAGTACGAAGGCACGTAGGAGCGCCAGGGAGGGTTCGCTAAGTCGTCTTTTTACTACGAAAGTGACAGTCTTTTTACTACGGTACGAAGGCACGTGGGAGCGCCAGGGAGGGTTCGCCAGGGAGGGTTCGCTAGTAGTCTTTTTGCTACGCAAGTGACAGTCTTTTTACTACGAAAGTGACAGTCTTTTTACGGTACGAAGGCACGTGAAAGGGTGGGTCCTAGGAATGGATATCTATAGTACGAAGGCACGTGGGAGCCAAGGAGGGGATCACTTTGTAATTTCCACCATATTTCAAACCGGGNTCCGGAAAGGAATGGATAGGAGAGCTTTCTAAACGTAACGGATAGGCCTCGGAAAGGAGTGTGGATAGGAAAGGACGGGAGTGGAACGGACGGGAGATACCAAACACTGTTCTATAGCTTGTTATATCACCTAGACAAGTAAAGCATTTACCTTATATAGTTAAGTCTATAGGTGTTTAACTTTCTAGTTTCTCTTAGATATATTAAAGGGCTAGGGCTTATAAAAATAGGTAGAATATAGCTTTAGGATAGAGCTCGCCTAATTACCTATAGCCTTTTCGGCTCTTCCCACGAAGAGCTATATATAAAAACATTAACTATAACCCTAAAAGTATAGAAATATTACCTGATTATTACTATAATTATATTTGATAAACGATAATTCGTTATAATATAAAAATGCGCTTTTCTTAGGTAGTCGCTAACGCCAAGACCGCCAAAAAAATCTGCTTAATTACCTCAAATTCATCCTCTCTCAACCATAACCCCTCTAAAGCGAGGGTAGTAACCTGGAAACGGCAAAAGGGAAGCGGGTTGCGTTCGCCGGGAATCGAACCTACCATAGGGTTTAGTCATGTGTACGTGGGAACGTCGAAACCTCCCGCTACTATACTTACTTTAGATTTAATAAACATTCTCCGTAAACCTACTACTAGAGCATAGAGAACTAAAGCTAGAGAAGCTAGAAAAAAAGAACAAAAAAGAAGGTGAATTATTGCGTTCGCCGGGAATCGAACCTAATTACTGTTAGTAAGGAAGTTACAGAGGAAATTAGAAGAGGAGGGACTAACCCGGGGCCAATGCAGATGTTATCCAAGAGTTGAAGCTCTTGAAATTGGCAAGCATCGATTTTACCACTAAACCACAAACGCTGTTTCTTGTTGATGGACGGCAGGTGCTTGTCGTGTGATTTGAATTGTGGGAAAGTCTTTTTTGTTTCGGCGAGGTCTGGCCGATGCCAAGTGCCTTGGTGGGGCATGGAAAGGTTTGTCTTTTAGGTGGAAAGACTATGACTTACTAAATACATGGATACTTATTATGATACTCATTGTAATAGTTGGAGATTTATTTGTTTACTGATTTAGTTGAAACGTATTATAAAACCTAGATTCAAAGTAATCTCCTCCGTTAAAGTTACCGTCCTTGGATAAACATTTAATTGTATACCAAGTCAAAGATCACAGGCTTTTGGTTAACTGAATTTATGGCCACCCCACATATCTAGCCCAGGAACGACCGATTTCCATCTCAAACATCAAGATCCCATCATGTGACCAATTTGCTCATATGATGTCTAGTAGCATGTGAATAGCACTCTGTGGGTGGATGCTTGAAAGACATAGGTGAGATACGTGCGCTCAATCAACGTCGAGTTGTTGCATTTCCGTGACAAGCTGATCTCTCTTCTGTTCCAGAATTGGGCTTACATAACCATATGGAAACATTTGATGCCTGAATCTCACGTCTTCCGTGACTTGTGGAGGGAGATGGTCAGCATGGAACCAGTCCTCTCTCCAGTCCCTAGTAATAGCCGCATACACTTTCGGTTCGACCATCCATTGACTTGTCTCATCCAGATACCAGAAACACAACGGCCGATTGTTATACTGCACAAGGCCTGAGAACAAGATATACTCTAACTCTTCGTTGATCGGATGTGCGGTTAGCGGCTTCCCGAAACCAGAACCCTTCGCAGCGTGTGTGGCGTAGACTTCGAGCAAGAACTGGATGTTTGTGATGGGAAGATCTACTGCTTCTGCCAGCGCTTCTTCTATCATGTATTTCTCCGGACCTACAGCCAGGTTTGTGCTCATCCAACCGAGAACAATAGTCTCCAGATGTTCGATACTACCGGCTGCTGAAACGTTGTATTCTAGCCACGCGCCTTCCATGTAGTAGGCGATTGCGGCAGAGAAATTCTGCTCTTTCCATGCATTGCTACCCAAGCATGATAACGTGGCATTCAGATAGAATGGCGATGAGCCTTCCTCTCGTAAGAGTTTTACTGCTGTTTCCAGGTGATCTTTGGACTTTTGCATTTTGTCGGGGTCTTCGTCACCATCCAGAATAAGACCCAATTCGTATTCTCGTTGACCAGCACCAACCTCAATCGTGTTGCTTGTTGCAGCAGCAGAGTCTTTTGTTTCCACTTCCTTCAATTTTAGTATACGTTGGTGGCAGTCAAGTGCTGAAAGATAGTCGTTGCTGTCAACAGCGAAGCTGAATATGCCTTTCAAAGAATTGACCTCCAGATCAACATCGCCAGCTTCTTTGGCTTTGTCCATCTCCATCATTAAACGTTTTTGTGGATTAGTCGAGTCGCCAGATACTGCACTCAGAATCTTCAAGGAGCCAGAGAAAATGTTGTCCACACTAGAGGCCGCCTTAATCACCGGAAGAAATGCTGACCCATCTGAGATCTGACCAGTCAGCCACTGTAACAAGCCATTTGAAACGATGGGTGGGAGATTTTCCATGTTCATCGTAGAAATCAATGACTGGGCCATATCCATAGGCAGCCCTCCTGTATGCTGTTGCAACTCCGCGTCCAGTATATAATTCCCCAGAAGGAGCACTTTGCCTTGTGTATGAAAATCCACTGCAAACTCCAATGAGCCCTCGATGGGCTTCTGCAAAATTTGCTTCCGGAACGCCAGATACCTCTCTTCAACTGGGAGTTGACTGATTTTGAGGTCCTGCCAGCCTATTACCTGATAAAATGTTTCGGAAGTAGGGCTGATGTAGTCGTGCTTAACGCCTATACTCCAAAGTACTTTTGCTCTTAGCACGTTATTATGAGAATTTGCTACCATCCCCTCCTTGCTCGCCAAATCCATGGTTTGACGGCTCATTTGTAATATACTCCAGCCACGAAGAAAGAATATGAGAAATGCTTGCATGAATAGATCTTCTTTGATTTCAAGCGAAGCATCTTTGACCTCCATCCTGAGAGACGAAGATTGGGAATCAAGCTTCTGAAAGAGTTCCTCAAACCTCAAAAGAACGAAGGACAAAAGCTCATAGTAGTCTGCCTCTGCAGTGGTTATCATATGTTCTATATCCATGGGCAGGTACATCACTAGGTTCAAAAAACCCTCGCCAAAAGTTGGTTGTTGCAATGCCAACCTCAAAGCATTATGTACGTTGGTTCGTCTTTCTCCGAACACCTGATCTGGACCATTTTCAGGTTCAAAATCGCCCAGCACATTCTCCCAATATTTCCAGAAAAGCTGTTTAGCAGTATTTGGAAGTATGGAGATCGACTCAGGATATATTTTCAATGCTTGAAATCGTATAAGATATGGCAGACAAACGTGTATCTCCCGCATGGTTGCACCTAAATTGAGTGGTGATACCAGATCAACGGCTTCCAACTTTTCCATGAGATATCGGTATTCTTCTTGCAATTGATCGTCATTGAGGTCAAACTCTGCGTATTCTGCAGAATCTCCTTCCCCAAATCTCTCACTGCAAGACCAGCGAAGCCAAGCACTATGAACCTCAGCCAGAATTGCTTGTCTAGCACTTGAAGGCAGAGCGTGCTGAAAGGATGCAAGGCACAATAGCATAGCGTATGCCAGGGGTCTTTCCTCTTGAAGTTCCTTTGTGATTGAGAGAAACTGTTTGAACAACTGTGGTTGACGGGTTATTTCAGAGGGCTCGAATTTGGAACGAAGAACATCCGTACAGCCAAGTGGCAGGTCGAGCTTCAGACTATCATATAGAATTTTTATTGAACAGTCTTTCAAGGAAAGCAGCGGTATGAAAGTTTCAATGAAAAGGCAATTGCTGTCGTGCTCTTCCAAAATCCGCCTCAAGATCTGTACCGACGCTTGGTTTTCTTCAAATGTAGCTCCACATTCAGAGATACACTGACGGCTCATTTCCATAGCAAAATCGATTGCCAGAGGTTCAAGAATAACATGCTTCAGTGGCGAGTTGCCCAAGGGTTCCGGTAGTCGTCGGGATATTAGCAGGAGTCGACTTGAGGAATGGCCTTTTAGAGCACTGAAGTCTTCAGACAAGCCACAAATAAGGTTGAAAGAACGACGTGTAGAGCCCTCATTTTCTGGAACAGAATCCGAGAGGAAGGATGGTATGCTTTCGACTACCACAAGAACTCGAGCTTGATGCAGTGCTTCCCTGGACTGTTCGAAAGATTCGCTCTTGATACCGGCTTTCATTGAGAGCCACTCATATAGTGATTTTTCGTCTGAATAATTCTCCAGGTCGCGAAAGCGGATCTCGATATAGCCTCTGAAGAAGTTGGAATGCACCCACCAATCTCTCAGATATCTGCTGAGTGCCGTCTTACCAACACCAGCATAACCTGTCATAATGACAGCTCCCACGTCTGTAAAATCGAGCTCCAGGGATAGCATTTTCATGTCGCGGCCGATCAAAACACTGGGAAGTGGTACTTCAAGTGCAGTTGAAACCGTCCCAACCACTGCTTCACTTATCGAGACGGATGGCATATTCCAGCGAATCAGAGCGCCATGTCTTTGATATAGTACAGGAATAACACTGTCATCTAAATCGACACCAACAGCAAAGCGCGATCTTCTGTGGCGGTTGTCTTTGAGCTTTTGACGGCCTTGAGCAACACACATTTGTAGGTCTTTGCCATGTAGGAAGAGGTTCTCATAGAGGTTTAGCATGAACAGTGTCGCTGCCTCTGTCGTTAACGCAAAAGACATAGCGACAACGTTGGGAACACCAGCCTCGAGCAAGGTCATTGCAAAATTGCTCAGCTTCTGTGACGTAACAGTCCCTGTGTTGCAAGCATTCAATATAACAACTTCCACCCCGGATTTCAAGAGCTCTTTTCCGATCTCTTGTGCTTTGATATGAACACCCCGTTCATCTTGTCTGTTAGGAGATGAGAACAAGAGACCAGCACTGTGAGCGTTAGCACAAATTTGAAATGGAGATGTGGGGAGAGACATACTTGCGCTTGTAGACTTTCCCATGTGTATCAAAGTGTACCATGGAGAAGAAACCCTTCGGATGCTGATGCAGGACCGCTTTGACTTGATCCCAAGTCCCAGGCCTTGCAAAATAAATTTTGATATGAGAGCGCAGTTTCTCGTGGCTATTGATGAATTCCCACATTGGTTTGGAAAGCACTCGATAAGGCAGATCTGTTGTCGACACTCGTGAAGAAACAAAAAGTATGTTGCAAGAGGGATTAATGGTGTTTTCGACTGGTAGTTCGTGCAGTTGTTTATTGCCCCCATTTTGACGTGAGATGTAAATCGGAGGCATATTTTCCGTCCACGTTTTATTGTCTTCCAAGCACTCCCAATACAGAGATTGAACACTATTGGCTTCGCTGTCATCTCGAATGCACAGTCGGATGCTCTCAACTTCAGTCAAAGAAACCTCGCCCATAGTCTGGCTGACAGCCCATGTAAGCAAGGGATCTATTGAGGCAAAGAGCTCTGCTTGATAACGAAGCAGACTTTGTTCCACCGTCGTGGCACGTCGCTTCGCGTAAGGGTTTTTGAACGCAAAATCTTCCAAATACCATCGAAGCTCTTCTTTCTCGAAATCCTCAAAAGGATTGTGAATGCTGCCAGTGACAAGTACATGACTATTAGTGTCCTGGAGTTCAATGTCCCACTGACGTCGAGTTTCGTCGTAATGATCAGCTACTAACACAATGAAGAGGTCCATGCTGCGAATAAAAGAACAATTGTGAAGTTATATCAATGTCGTGGAGAAGAGACCAAATTGCCCAAGAAAACGAAAGTACCAATGATCATTGATAAGGAAAGACTCGAGTAACCACAGGAACTTTGTGGCTTGAAAAAAGCAATCATGAAATGCGAGTCAGCGGGCCGCCCTTCTCGTTAAACACCCCAGCCTTCCTCCTCATTCGTATGTAATACTGGCCAGAACGTACTTCAGCTGAGAGGCCAACGCATGAACCCATGCAAACCCAATCAGTCAAGCTTTTGTGTCCCCAAAAATGAGGTGGCAGTGTATCCAAAGCAATTATTGTCGCCTTCTTCGCATGGAGCTGAAATCCCTAGCGCGAACGAGAAACGCTGATATTTACTGTCGCTCTGACAAGAACTGAACTGCGATGCAAATTGCATGCCATTTGATCAGCACCTTGCTTGATTTGGATGAAATCCTTCTTGAACCTATGTCGTCTTCGGTCCTCGTCATCAACAGAAATCTTGATCCCCCTCATCTATTCAGTCCTCAGCAAGAATCTATCCAGGCATATAAACATGTGTAATGCTGGATTTGCAATTTTTATGCGCCTCTAGACCTTTTTTTGCAGTTCTGTGCGTTTTCGTTATTTGTTTTTCTATTTCTAGTATTAAGTGGCTTGACAGGGAACTTTTCAGCTTTATGCCAATGAAAGAGTGCCACAAAGTACCAATATTTACATAAAACCCCTGATCCTTTCTAATGAATTAAGGGGGCCGTACGCAGTCGCCCATTCTCCCTATATAAGGCCACATAGCCGCCACTGCCACTTCCGTAACCAATCAATCAATCTTGTGTCATTTCCTTCACAACAGTATGGCAGCCTCACAGCAAGGAAGCTGGATTCTTCTTCCGCAGCCTCTTTCAGAGTCCTACGCCATCGACCTTCTTGGGCGTGTTGTTGCGAGTAGCAACAACCCAGAGCATAACTTCGTTCCTCTCTTGACTACCACTACCATGCCTGCTCTTGAGAAAATCGAAGTTCAGGACGAAAGCGCCGTTGTTTATCTCAACGGAAACCACAAAGCGGATGTAAAAGCCCGATTGACCAGTTTATTGCATGTCGGAAGCACAAATGCTACATCCTCTTCGCGGATCGTCTCCAGCACCAGCATCATTACACGACTTTTGAGCCAACATACCACTCACTTTAATGAGTTGAAGAAGCTTTATAGTCCTGAGATCACACAGCTGATCAACGACAAACGTCATATCAAAAGTGATGATTCCAGAACGGTGTATTTGGTGGTGGGGACGAAAACTTGCTTGGATGCGCAAGTTGGAAGCTCTGACATGGACGATGTTGTGAGGGAAGGAGGTATTCAGGTTCCTGTCGAGGCAATTCTGAATGCTAGCGGTGTTCCTATACCATCCTTACCGGCACTTGATGTTGGGGTAGATGCAACACGTCAGCGTACTACCAATGCTCTGCAGATGAGGACGGCGAAAGGCGAGAGGTTATTCGCACTTCAGTGCCGACAGATCAAGACCCATAAAAGCTGGAGGTATTGGTCGAAGCCGCCTGAGCTACAGGTTCTCGGAATGAAGGATGGAGTCTTCAAAACCTCAAAGCCCAGCAATTCGGATGATTCTGGTGACTCTGAATCGGATGATACAGATGACGATGTCGATTCAACCATCGAAGCTCAGTCAACCTCTTTAGATGATGAAGAGTTGGAATTAGAGATGGAGCGAGCAGGAAAGCCTAAGGGAACACTATTCGAAATAGTTTGAATGCCATCAAAGAGTTTATATTCTCTTCTCATGCCAAAAAGAAAGGGTATCGTGGGTACTGTCATTAGCTAGCTTGAGGACTTCCTTCTCAGTAGATAATTTGACAGTCGCTAAGACGGGACCAAATATCGCTTCTCTTATGATCTATAATTCTTGTTGGCTAATGTTTGTATACCCTCGAAAAGCGGCGGAACACCTTCATGTCAGGCTTCGCATCTGTAAAGATTGTTGGGTCGATGATGCATCTACCGTGACGACCCGACTCGCTATAGAGAGTAGGTAAGAGAGGCGGGCTTTACTCTGTAGACGCCTAAGTTCTAAAAAATATTATTCTAAAGACCTTATACAACTAAATCAATTGTACGAATGGTTTAGAATACTTAATACTTTTCACTCATTAATAACCTAGGTGAAATAAGATAATTAATTAAGTTATACTAGACTTTTAGTATAACGACTTTTAATAACATGTATAGAGTAATGCCCGCCTCTCTTACTTAAACTCGTAGTTTCTAGCTAGAGTTCTCTTTCCTTTCTCTCTAGCTATAACTTCTCGTTTATAAACTAAGTAGCTAAATATACTTTGTTTATAGTTCTCATACTATATAAAGCTCTTTACTTTAATTAAAAGTAAAAGTAAATGATATTTTAAATAATACTTATACTTAGCTAAATTTAATTATATCTTTAGATACTAAATTATGTTCTATAAGATAAAAACCATATTTAAAATCCTCTAGTTAAGGTAGAGCAAAGTGTTAGGAGTTATGTATAGATATCACAATAAGTAAATAGAGGTAAATTATATAGGTTAAAATATAATAAAATAACAAATAAAAGAGTCTAGAACTTAAAGTGGTGCTAGCTAATTTAGGTATGTGCAGTACTACCATATTAAGGGCACGTGCCTACAGAAGAGTGAATGCTACCTAGGTACTTGTGACAATAGATAAGCAGGTTACTTCTTTCATTGTCCAGTCACGTGCTATATAGTAATTTAGTCATGTTTTCATTTTCATACCTCCTTAACGTGTTACACTTTGCTATTCACCACACAAGGGTTATACAACTTCCATGCTAAATTCACTACGTCAAAGCTATTGTTCCCATGTGTCTTGACATGTGGTTTTCAAGGATATTTGTACCCACAACCGATTCACTCTCCTATCGCTATCTAGTATCCCTGCACAGCTTAGCGAGCCCAAACCACCTAGCAGAAGTAACAAAGATTCACCCGCCTATCGTAACCAAGCCGCCTTTGAACGCCTTGGCGCCTCTAGTAATGTGCCTGAAGCTACAAATAACGACCTAGGATCTCTCCTAGAGCAACTACACCATCTCCTCTAACAACTTTTTCCAACCGCCAAACTTCTCATCCGCATCACGATACCTTCTCTACGACATAGATCCCATCAGAAAAACTTCTTCGTAGTAAGTACTGCGAGTCCATTTCTAGCAAGGTTACTTAACACAGATCGCAAGCTAAACTCTTGATTCATACAGACGCCTACAAACCTCTCACAAAGATATTCCAAAAACTTGGGATACCACTCTCAACCATCATCCAACCATCCAAAATGTCGACAAATCCACCCCGTTATCTTGGAAGTGCTTTCCACAACGCACCACCCATTGCTCTTTACAACACGCCACCTTCAAATGTCCACCACACACTACCACCACCTCTAAACAGCTACCCCCCACCGTTATCTACCAACAACACATACCTGGACCACCTCTTCAACACCCCAATGCCCACCAACAAAATCAAGTACAACGGCAACGCACCAAAAATCTGCACCCTCCACCATCTCGCCCCAGAACTGCGTCTAAAAATCTACGCCTACGCCTTCGAAACCGGCCGAGTAAGTCAGTACGGAAGCACCGCCCTAATCGAAGCCCTCCGTCCATGCAAAGACCTCCACCACGAAGCTCTCGCTCTGTACAGTTCGACGAAAAGCCTCTCGTTCACAGTCGAGCAGCGATTCTATCTCTCGCCTCCCTGGGTGGAACCCTTATTTCTCCTGTCCGGTGGCGCATTAGGTCTTTTGAAGAACCTCGATTTTAATATGTGTGGTCATATGTAAGTACCCTCCCCATCCTTCACTCTTCCTATACTGGTACATATACTAACAAGATCAACAGAAACACACACCACTTCCACCAAACCCTCCTCCCAACCCTCACCACCACCCTCCAACAAATCCCCGCCCTCCACTCCATCTCCATCTCCGCCAGCATGTCACACACCCAAACTCAACTCCTAGACGCTCTCTGCCACCTCCTCCTCAGCGCCGTAGGAAGCACCCAGGACCTCCGTAAATTACGCATCCACTACCAGCATCCGCACCAAAACTTCGCTGCTACCATCCGTGAAGACCAGAAATGTATGCGGCATACACGCGAGTGGGTTTCTGCGCGTCTGAGCGAGATCCATGGGGATGGGCGGTGGAGATGGGTGGAGACAGTGCAGGAGAGAAGTGGTGTACAGTGTGTTACGTGGATGTTGGTTCTTGTTGGGGAGAAGGGGGATTTTGAGTGTGAGGTGCCGAAGTTGAAGGGGTGGCCTGGGCAGAGAAATGTAAGAACGATGCGGAGAGTTATTTGATTTTCTGTGTGAGGGAAGTTGGGATATTGGGGAAGGAGTGTGAATCCTTGAATTTGATGAAGCATGATGGTGCTGTTATGTGGGATACCATGGGGGATGTAGACTAATTTGCACTTTACTGTAATGATTTTGCCATTCGTCGTCAATAGATTAGTTTATTACTAGAATCTCCCCATTCTTGGGAAATAAACACAATATAAAATAATCTTTTCTTTAACCTTTCTAATATTCTATTCTAAATATATATCCTTAATTAAGCTCGACTTATAACTACCTACTATAATATAAAACAAGTAAAGATAACTCTATACTAGTAAACGTAAGATATCTATTTACTTACGCCCTTCTTAGCCTTAAACTCGCGACTAATTTACCTTTCTAGAATAAAGTAAGAAGGTACTAGATCTATTTTAATAACCTAGAAGCGGCCCTATACTTATATACCGTTTTATAAGTATCTTATAAAAGGTCTTTAAGAGATTCTATAATTATACTTAATTATACCTAGTTATACCTTAGAAACATTAACTCTCGCTAGTACCCGAGCTATATCGGGATTACTATCTAGTAATAAACTAGTGAATAAGATAGCTAGCTTTATATATTACTACCTCTTAGTTAAATCTTTTATCCCGCTCTATATATAACTCTTAGGCGAAGAATATAAGAATAAAGCCTACCTAGCTATAAACCTTTAATAGCTTCTTCTAAATAAATAAAACGCTTAACTTTAAACATAGTCCTAGTAACCGAGTTCTCTAAACTTCCTAGAGACGTACTATTCTCGAAAAACTTATTATTACTAGAACTAGCTATAGTAATTTATAATATACTATATTTATTTTAACTCCTATAATACTCTTCTTATCTCCGGAGACTACTTCTTTAAAAAAGAAAAGACTCTCTTTTATATTCTCTACTAGGTACTAACATATAATATAAAGAGCCTTAGTTCTATTTATAAAAACTAATCGAACCCCTATTCTTCTCTTTAATTTAGTTCTAAAATAATCCTTAGAGCTTTTTTATAAATGTCTACTAAAAACTACCCTTCTATTACGAAATCTATCTATATACTACCGAACCTATATACTAAAACTCTAGTTATCTCTTTCCTTTCCTCTCTTTTCCTCTCTCTATTTCTCTCTCTTCCTCTCTCCCCTTTCTCCCCTCTAAATCTCTATTAAAAATCACATATAGCTATCTCCGGAAGTAAAGTTTCTCTCTACCCTTATCTCTATATTTATAGTAGTCGCTCTATTAACACTACCGATACCTATATATATAGCCTAGGGTATATATAGTACCCTGCTAGCGTTCTTTGTTCCTTAAGGGAATCGGAATTTTATAGGACTAGGAGATATAGGTAGCTTTTAGGTATTAGTTTCTAGGTACTAAATTAACGTTAAATAGTAATGAATGAATAAATGAATAAAGAAATAAATATTTACTAATTTACACGTACCTCTACTTATATCCTCACAACCTCACAACCCTCCCCCCACATCCTCACATCCTCAAATCCTCAAATCCTCACTCCATAATAACTCAATAAAATAAAACAACCTTCCTATAGACTTACCCGATTATCTACTATAACTATAACTATCCTACCTTACTCTACTCTACTCTACTCTACTTTACTCTACTCTACTACTACCCTACCCTACTCTACTATACTCTACTTTACTTAAGATAATTGGAAATGAAAAATGAAAAATGAAAACATAAAACACCTTTCACTAAGCTAAACCTGAAAGATTAAACAGATCAAATCAGAAGAAGAGAGACGAGAGAGAGAAGACCAAAACCAAAGTAAGACAGCCTCACAGAAGACATAGGTATAGGTATATTCATACCAGCGTTCGGCACTTGGAATACGATTCCAAGGATTCCAAGATTCCATTCCAAGGTGGAATATTCCAAAGGCCCTTCAATTTGGAATGGCATATTCCAAAGAATACGGCCTTGGAATTTGGAATTCCAAAGGATATATATATATATCACTATTCAACTAATAAGAGAGCTCTATTTGTAATAAAGTGAGGACTGAAATTGTGATTTTTACCTACGTATAATTAATTATTGTCGTCTCCCGTATATGACTAAGGTGAATGCCTGTATAGGAGTACATGTGCCGCTAGTCTAGGAGGCGCAAATGCGTGTATTTGAGGCTCTTTTGCGTAGGGTGAATGTGAGTGGGTTTGGAGTACCTCTAGGATGCGTAAAAGAGCCTCAAATACTCGTATTTACGCCTCCTATACTAGCAACACTCTCAAATATAGTGCTAAGGCTAAGACTAGGCTTCCTATTAGTCGCTAGGACCGGAACTACTCTTTTACGGGTCACGTGAGACATTCCAACTGGAATTCCAAATATTCCACCCTTTGGAACGGAATATTCTAACACTTATACTATTTGAAATGGAATATTACATAGGGGGGTCTTGGAATGGAATGGAATTCCAGATGCCGAACGCTGATTCATACAAACAATCTATTCAATTTCTTTCTCCACCTCCACCTCTACCTCCACCTTCATCCCCATCCCAATCCCGACCCATGCCATCGAATCCTCCATCCCATCCGATGCTATATCCTATAAACAAACAAACAAAAAGAAAAAAAGGGCGAAGGAAAAGTATATATCCAATTACGCACGCAAAAACAAGAACCCGCTATGCCTATGCCTATGCCTGCTCATGCTTAATCAACAAAACAACACACACTCTCACACACACACACACACACACACACACACACACAAAAGAGACCCCAAGGTACTCTACAAAGAAGCCTTACGAGAAGAGAAACCAGAGAACCCATGCCAAAAAAACAATCTCATTGACAAACCCAAGGGAACCCTTTCAGGAAATTCCCATCCCATCCCATCCCATCTATCCATCCCATCTATTCAATCTCCACATCTCACACCGCTTCCAGAACTAGAACAATAACTATAGAAGTCCAGCCCTTTTCTTATCACAATAACTAGGAAGTTGAGGCGCCGAGTCTCCCCCTGCCCAACTCTTCAGAGTGAGAGCCGTGGTGTAGGCCATGACAACG
This sequence comes from Hymenoscyphus fraxineus, assembly GCA_900184765.1. Lineage (NCBI taxonomy): Eukaryota > Fungi > Ascomycota > Leotiomycetes > Helotiales > Helotiaceae > Hymenoscyphus > Hymenoscyphus fraxineus. The sequence continues at coordinate 954,570 of LT855426.1, read as the reverse complement.
AAGCCGAAGACGCAAAGTAAGACGTCGCAGCCCTTGCGGAAATTGTTCTTGGCCACACCGCGCATGTGGAGCATAGGCTGGTTATAATTAGCAATTATCTAAGGAAGACGAGAAAGGGGATAGAGGGAGAAGAACATACAGGGTAAATATACACCAGCGGCACACAAGCAAAACTACCAACAATAGACACGAATTTATCCAAATCGTTAGCACCCACCCAAGCAATTGCAGCGCAAAGCATGACGACGAAGAATCGAAAGACGTTCTTTTGCCATTTGATATATGGATTGTATTTCCCACTTCGTGTAAAGAGTTCGTTTTCTGTAATTCTGATGGCGGGGAAGATTTGGAGGGGCGTCGAGAGAAGAATGGCAACCGAATAGAGGAACTGGACACCATTGACGAATTTGGAGTCTTGTGGCATGTTCAAAATGACGACCGTCTCAGTTTTGGAACCGTAAGCGGCATATGATAAGGCGCCCATCGAGATGAAGACGAAGGTGATAAGAATCATGACAATACCAAGCACCTTTGGAAACTTTTTGGGATTCTTCATTGATTCCTGAATAGGAATGATGAGACCGATTCCCTCAAAGGTAAAGATGGCCGTGCCAATAAAAAGTGTCCAGTTTTGAGGATTGAAGTTGACGATATCGGCCATTCCACCTTGTTTGACCATGGTGAATATATCATAGTAATAGAGATAGACCAAACCAATCAGAATGAAGGCATCAGCAATAAGTGCTGTGAAACCAAGTTTGCTAATATCCCGGAGCAATGAGAATGGTAAGAAGATTGCCATCTGCATCAAGATCAACCATTGAATGTCGATATGAGTTTTGCAATTTGAGACAGCCAAAACGAAGGCTTGCAGATTTTCAGACGTAAAAACAATATACGCTGCCACGAATCCAATCTGACTGATGACAATGGAGGCAAGAATCGTGTTTCTCATCCATCTGCCATAGAGAGTGCCACCAATGTCTCCAAAAGAACCATCGACTACCAAGCGAGTATTGACCAATAGGACAAAGCAATAATAACTCAATAGGGCCACGAACAGTAATACTAGATTACTAAAAAGCATACCTCCATTGAGATATGCCTTGGGCAAGAATAAAACTCCAGTTCCAACAAAGGATTTGAGTAAAAGTAGAAAGGCTCCCATGGGAGTATTGTTTCCAGGTGGAGAACGATCCTTACGCTTTCTCTTCCTTCGGCCAGGGGTGAGCAGCGCGCTATTTTCCATCGCCTCTCTGTCTTCATCACTATCGGACCGGGTACCATCATAAGCGTCCGAGGAAAAGTACTCATCTGGTTCGAGTACTTCGTCATCCTCTTCTAACTCTTCGCCTGCGAAATGTCCGTATAACGTCAAGAATTCGATAAAGTTGTTGGTCAGTAATTTTGGGCCTTGTCTTCGTGTTGATGGCCCCCCAACGCCTTCCTCCGCATCGTAGTCTACCCCAGGAGTTGGGCTTCCCGCAGCTCTTCTTAGGAAATTTCGTCGGAACCCACCAGGGATTTTTATGGAATCGATATCTAGTGTATCATCTTCGGGGTGAGGACGAGCAAGAACGAAGCTCATGCTTCTCCCTCGACCCTGTGCTTTGGCCTGTGCCTCCTCAGTCCATCTGTATATAGGTCGTGTAACATCTCCTCCTTGTAATCTCAAACTTGAGAATTCGTCGTCATCCAGCCCGGGGGCTATAGAATCACTTGCTTGTTTAGCCTTGAAAGCAGGAGACCCGGCTCTAAAGGACATAGGTTGACCAAATATACCGCCCTCTGCGAGACCTCCTGCCGGCACTTGCTCCGTTTCTGATGGCTGAACCAAGTGTCTTCGTACAATCTCGGGGTCCTCATATGTGCTTTGCCCTTCCCAACCCGACGTTCCTTGGATTGATCTTGCGCGTGTATCGAAGGAGCCATAATTGCTCTGTGAGCCTGAAGGCCCAGCCGCAGCCGCTTGAGCGTTCACTTGTTGTCCGGCTGTGGTAGGAGACAATGGTCGGAGAGGAGGAGTGCCAAATCTTGGTGGTGACTGACCCAAGGAATTCGATAACGCCGCCGCGAGTGCTGATATGCCAGGACCTGGGGTTGATGAGTGGGGGGCTGCTCCTGCGAGAGGAGTCAACCCTTCCGAGGGGATTCGTTGTGAGTCGGAGTCTGATTGAGCATTTTGACTTGGGGTAGGTATCTGCCGGACCTGAGGCGTTCCCATATGCGAAGGGACTGGAGAGGCAGCTAATCGTGCGGTCGAGACGGCTCTTGGGGCTGGACTGCCGGCACGAAAAGACTCGGAAGGACTACCAGAATTTCTTGGGACGGGTTTTGGACGCGGCGATTGCCCTCGACCGGGAGAAGACATATTGGTGTTGATATTTGCGATTGATGATGGGGCTGAGTGAGAGAGAGAAGTGTGTGTGTCAGTTGTAGGGACAGTAGCAGCTGCAGAAGTACAGAAGTACAGAAGTACAGAAGTAGGTGTAGAAGGAGGTAGAGGTGCAGGTGCTGTTGTGGGACCCGACAGAGCTTGACGGAAGGCTTATCTCATTATCGTCGGCGAGTTGAAGTCGGAGTTGGGATGAAGAAAAAGAAAGTGCGGTGGAATAACACAATCAGTATGGGATAGAAGATTACCTAGGTAATGATCGAGTGAGATAGATGACTAGGACACGTCGTATATTCCGTGGAGAATAGACAGCAACAGGAGAGAGAAATCAATCAACACCGTGAATGTTCCTCGTAGTACCTATTAAATTGAATGTCTCGTCTTGTTTATCACGAGCCGCTCACGCCGCCTGCTCTGGCACTGACAGTGACACCGACTTGGTGAAAACGTCCCGCCCGGACCTCACCCGAGGTCCCCTGCCATGTTATCAGCTGATGCCCTCGAGGCTGGCCAATCATGTCGCAGGTATTGCACCTCGGCCCAGTTCTCTTATCTTCAGCCTTGTCGTCCGATGATGCGGCTTTTAATGCTGATCTGCTATCAATACTCCGTATTGTACTCCGTATCCCCTCGTCGGCTTGAACCTGTACCTGTACTACAATTACTGTCGTCACCAAAGATGCCTCTTGCAACACTTTTCTGTTGTGTGTTCTCGGTACGGAGGGCGGTCTGGTGACTTGGGACGAAGAAAGGATCAAGGCCTAGTTTTGGTCCGATGTTTCAAGGATATCCGTTTCCCCGCTGAACTTGAGCTACTGTACGAGTAGCGGGCCAGAGTTAACTTGCTACTCCCTACCTCATCGTATGAGGGCCCACGGTATTCAACCATCACGATTCAGTCCCAGACAGCAGAAGAGCCTCATAGAATCGCGCAACGGCCGTTTGACAAGTCTGGGCAAAGTCTAGCAGACAATCGTGTCCTCACGCTCGAGCGCAACAATTGCCTTCTTATTTGCTAGAAGTACGGAGTACAAGTACTTTGTAGAAGCTCCCAGACGGAGAGTAGAAGAGCTCCTACTCCCAGTCTCCCATTCACCATCGCTCATTGCACCCCACATCCAGATCCCAATATGCCACACCGACCATCCTTAAGCATCTCTTCGCGCGAACGTTCCAATTTCCAATCAAAGTCAGCGACAGATGTAACCGGGGAATTGAATCGCACGTCCAGCAACATCGCAGTCCACGATCCAGCGGTTGGTCCGTCCGGTTCAAGGCCTGACCTGAACAACCATACCAATCCCTACGATCCCGCTACCAATTCCTCCACCCCTCCTCCGCGCGAACATTCCTTGACACGGCGTATGTTTGGATGGGTTCCTCATATTGGAGATGCCGGAAATGAAGCTCAAGATACATCAGGGGATTCGGTCGCGGTGAGAAGGAGGTCCAACAATGACACTACCGACCCGGATTCCACTATAATACAATTGCACAACGCGGCAGAAAATAAAAAGGCAAATGGAGATCCTACAGCTCCCAGGCCTGGACTGGGTCCTAGGCCGGTTGGCGGGAGTGACAAGTTGGGCATGTTCTCTGGAGTATACGTCCCAACTTGTCTCAATGTTCTTAGTATTCTCATGTTCTTGAGGTTTGGTTTCTTACTAGGTTTGTTATTCCCTTTTCATTGTGATCCTGAGAAACCGAATTAGACATGTCCACCTGAGTGGGTACTTGCCTATGTCTGCAAGCCCATATAGTATTGAAGACTACCTCCCTACTGTGGATGGGACAGAAAAGACTGAAAAATGATATGTACCTGATACCTTGGACCATGCAATTATGTAAAATTGGAATTTGAAATGAAAGCTGCCTCACTTTTAAATTCCACTAACACAAATATAGGTCAAGCCGGAACCCTTGGTATGATGGGTATGCTTATCGCCGCATATGCCATCAACCTCATAACCACATTCTCTCTATCTGCCATTGCATCCAACGGTACAGTCAGAGGAGGCGGCGCCTACTATCTTATTTCGAGATCTCTTGGGCCAGAATTTGGAGGCTCCATTGGTGTCGTGTTCTACCTTGGATTTGCTTTCAACACAGGAATGAACGCGGTGGGTTTAATCGATTGTATAAAATTGAATTTCGGCTCCGAAACCGGGAACTGGTCAAACATCATGCCAGAAAGCCCTTGGTATTTATACTTGTGGGCGACTGTCGTTTTAGTAATCTGTACGGCAATCTGCCTTGCAGGATCATCTATTTTTGCTCGGGCAAGTAATGGATTGCTGGTTGTCCTCCTTATTTCTACGTTGAGTATTCCGTTCTCGGCTTTGGTCAAAGCACCATTTGAAAGTAGAAAGTTGGGTATCGATTATACCGGACCCAGCTGGGATACTTTCATCGGAAATCTCAAGCCTCGCCTTACCCAAGGCGCTGCGGGAAGTCAACTCGAAGGAAAAGAGACCTTCCAGGATCTCTTTGGGATTTTATTTCCTGCTACGGGCGGAATCTTTGCAGGAGCAAGCATGTCTGGAGACTTGAGAAACCCCTCCAAGTCAATTCCGAAAGGAACATTATATGGTTTGGCAACTACTTTTGTATTGTATACATTGGTCATTCTTGCCATGGCTGGTACCATTGCCAGATCGTCCTTTGTAAACAATGCCAATGTTATCCAGGATACCAATGTTTCCGGACTCGTCATTCTTGCAGGAGAGTTCGCTAGTTCCTTCTTTTCGACTCTCATGGGTGTCATAGGGTCTGCCAAACTCTTGCAGGCATTGGCGAGAGATAATCTTCTCCCAGGGTTTTCAGTGTTTGGTCAAGGAACCAAAATTGGTGACGAACCTACTTATGCTATTATTGCCACCTACTTTGTGGCTCAAGTTACCATGCTTGCCGATATCAATCAGATCGCATCCTTCGTCACGATGACTTACCTGGTGGGTCAACCCTCTCTCCTAACCTTTCCGCTTTCATCTTTTCACTCTACCTCTCTTTATGATCATACATTTGATCGCTTGATTTGGTGTTGCTTTGATGGCCTTCTTATGACAGAGGATTGAATCAGGCGCCTTCTCTTCACGGCATGCAATCAGCAAATAAACTATCATCTCAATTGTGCTCAACTATCGGGAGTAATACTGACGGTATTAGATGACTTTCCTGGTCATGAATTTAGCTTGTTTTCTTCTCAAAATAAGTTCTGCACCAAACTTCCGGCCCTCTTTCCACTTCTTCAACTGGCAAACGGCATTAGCAGGCACCATCGTCTCTGGAACGGCCATGTTCTTTGTCGATGGAACATATGCCACTGCTTGCGTAGGTGTGTTGGTTGTCATCTTTCTGATCATTCATTATGCTAGTCCCCCAAAGAGTTGGGGTGATGTTTCGCAGAGCTTGATCTATCATCAAGTGAGAAAATATTTGCTTCGACTAAAGCAAGAACATGTCAAGTTCTGGAGGCCACAGATATTACTATTTGTGAATGATCCTCGCCGACAGTATCGCCTAATTCAATTCTGTAACTCTATGAAAAAGGGTGGGTTATATATTCTAGGCCATGTTATTGTTACAGATGACTTTGGGGGATCGGTTCCTGAGGCTCAGCGGCAACAAGCGGCTTGGACAAAGTACATCGACTTCTCCAAGATCAAAGCTTTTGTGAATATTGCAATTTCACCTGGACTCGAGTGGGGTGCCCGAAATATTCTCATGTCTGCTGGGCTTGGGGGTATGCGTCCAAATATTTGTGTGTTGGGGTTTTACAACCTTGACGAGTTACGCAAGAACAAGCCTCTTATCGACGCACCAGAGATGGCACCAGCATCATCAGATGGGCCAAGCGGTGAAGTACCAGCACATTTAAGAAAACCTCGCCGTCGTGACAGTAAAGATGTCAAATCCGAGGGAGATTTACCCACTGATGCCTGTAAGACGGAAGGAATGATGAGTGTGATGAGCTACGTTACGGTTCTTGAAGATCTTTTGCTGCGATTACAGATCAATGTGGCGGTTGCCAAGGGCTTTCAAAACCTCGAATTTCCTCATGGGGAGGGAGACCATGACAAAAAGTATATTGATTTATGGCCGATTCAAATGTCTGCCGAAATCGCATCGGAAGAAAATGGCAAGCAAAACGTTCTCACAACTAATTTTGATACATGTATGTCCTTTATTGAAGTATCTCTATTCATGCTAACTGACGTCTGGTAGATACATTAATTTTACAGCTTGGAGTTATCCTGAATACTGTTCCGGCATGGAAGAAAGCCTATAAATTACGAGTCGCAGTGTTTGTTGAGTACGAATCCGATGTCGAGGAGGAGCGAGGCCGAGTAAAGTCTCTTCTTGAAAAGCTTAGAATTGAAGCCCAAATACTTGTCTTTTGGCTGGCTTCAGGAAACCTCCCCACGTATGAGATTATCGTCAATGGATCGAATGAGTCCCGAGAAGATCGAGAGAGGGTTGACACTGTCTTGGAAGGAGAGGAATGGTGGGATGAATTGCAGAAGCTGCGCGGTAATCGGGGTGGCAGTTCGGCTGTAGAAGACCTTTCCCAAATTTCCAGTTACTTCAATTCAGGACCTAGCTGGCCAGAGTCATCCTTCCAACAAGGCCCTCGAGAGGAGAGAGTCGGTCGATTTCTTGGTCTTCGAAAACTCCTTCGCAAATCGAAACGAAAACATACCACAAGTCGACTTGCAAAACTCGGCGTTAGTCTCGGCATGAGAACGCAGCAATTACCTCCCAGTGCTGTACGAAAACATGCTAGTTATGGAAGTGCTAGTGAAGATTCCAGCAGCTCTTCAGATGAGAGCGAAGATGATGATATTGCAAATGATGATAGCGAAAGTGCAGCAAGTGAGGGGGATATCGATGACTTTGAGTCAGAGACCGAGGTTGATATGCCTCCTATTACTCCCGTCAGAAGACGAAAAAGTCACGGTGACAGTATACGTGGTCCACCACCCTCGAAAAAGTCAACGGGAGAGAAAGAAGTCAAGGTCCCAGAAGCTACGCCCAAAAGCCCTGTCACTTCTAAACCTAGCGGCAGTCAAGCAATAGCATCAGAACCAAACTTACCAACGCAAACCGATAGATCAGGTTCCATCTCTGACCTTGCTGCTTCACGAAAGTCTGCAGCTTCTGGCACCCACTCGACCGAATCAACCCAAGAAATCCCCCAAAGCACAATCAAACCAGGCCCCTCATCATCAACACGAAAACCCTCCACCGCAGACGAACGACCAACGCNCTCCCCACCACCCCCCGCAAACCGCCACCGACGCCTCCCATCCGCCTACAGCACAAGCAACAGCATCAACCCATACCCCTTCTCGCACGCCTCCATCCCCGAAACTTCCCCCTCCCGCCACGGCACTTCATACGCCACGCAATCTCTCCCACTGAGCTTCAACGACCTCCCCTGTCGTGCGCAGCATCTCATCTTGAATGAACTTATTCAAGCCCATAGCGAGCTTACTGCTGTTGTCTTCACGACTCTGCCTAGTCCTGTGGAGGGCACGTGTCGGGATGAGGAGGCGTG